>APFE030935938.1:191827-210163 GCA_000404065.3 Pinus taeda
TCCAACAATTGGTATCAGAGCAGGTCCTTCAGAAGAAGCTTGATCGCTTGGAGGAAGATCTATCAGCATGAGAAACTGAGAAAAAGAGGCATCTATCAGGCCACCAATTTTTGATGGGAGCAACTTCATCTATTGGAAGGTAAGAATCACAGCCTATCTTCAATCTCTTGGTACAGAAGTTTGGGATATCGTGGAAGCAGGATACACATTTCCATCATCAACTCCTACAGATACAGCTGGTAAGAAGCAGTATGAAACAAATGCAAAGGTTGTCAATACTCTATTAGCGAGTTTATCTCAATCAGAATTTGTAAAGGTTATGCAGCTCAAAACTGCAAAAGAGATATGGGACAAGATTGTTCTGAGCTATGAAGGATGCGATTAGGTAAAACGTGAAAAACTACAAACTCTCAGAATTCAATACGAAAATCTCAGAATGCACAATGATGAAAGTGTGGCTAATTATTTCTTATGTATAGATGAGATTGTTAATCGTATGAAAAACTTTGGTGAATAAATTAAAGAAGTTACCTTAGTTGAAAAGGTTCTAAGATCTTTGTCTTCTAAGTTTGAATCAAAAGTTTCTACCATAGAAGAAAAGGAGAATCTACAGAGAATTACCATGTCACAGCTGCACGGAATCCTAACTTCTTTTGAAATGAGAAAAGGGGGACCATCATACAAGAGAGAAGCAACATTCAAAGCTTCAAGAAAAGGAGATTACAATGAGTCAAGACATATGTCAGAAGAAGAGGAAGAATCAAACTTTGTCAAGAACCTTCAACGGGGTTCTGGAAGATTCAAAGGTAAGCTACCTTTCAAACGCTCTACTTGTGGAAGAGTCGGTCATTATGCAGCCAAGTGTCCTCATAAAGATATTCTCGACAAAGGTAAGGAACCAGTTAGATGGAACAGAAAATAGAATGTGAGTAAGAAGAGCTATTATACACATGAAGACAGTGATGGATTTTCAATTAGTGATGAAGATGAACAATGTAATGATTATAGACTTTTGATGGCTTTTGAAGATGATGATTTCTTAGATGATATGAATGAATATGATCTATATGAAGAAATTTCTAAACTTAAAATTTGTTTAGAAGAAAAGAGTATGATCATAGATACTCTGACATTCCAACTTGCTGAAAAGGAAAAACACAATGAAAAGTTAGAATGTGAAATTGTGGGACTAAGGAAAGATATTGAGAAAACAAAAGCTCTTAATCTAAGATTTGCTAAAGGAACTGAAACTTTAGATGAGATTATCAAAGTGTAGCGCTCTCCTCTAATCAAGATAGATCTTGGATATTCTGAAGAAACATCTCAAGCACAGAAGCCATCCACCTCCAAAATTTATCTAGATGTAGCAAGGAGAAGTGAACAAGCTGACAATCGACAACAAAGGCATAAAGCAGATCACCAGGTAAATCAAGGTCAATCTACCTCAAGGATGAACAAAGATCACCAAGTAAATCGGGGGCAATCTACTTCAAGGATGAACAGAAGTTACAATCAACTGCAAGTAAATCACTCTCAATTTTCCTATGGAAAATACAATCACCTGGATGGTAGGTTTGATAATCACAGGATGGTCAATGTTTCTCTTGTCATAACTTTGGACACAAAGCTGCTCAATGTGTTGCCTACAAGACTATCATGACTAGAGAAGCACAAAATCAAAGGAGTGTTACTGGGATCATGAAAAGGACTTACAATAAATTTTCTGCCCTTGAAAATGAAATAGAATGTTCTATTTGTAACAACTTCGGGCATGAAGACTCTGAATGTAGGAGTAGATTTCAGCAAACAACTCAGAAGGAGCAAGTTTCATTGAGTCCCAAAAGATGGAGAAAGAAAGAACTGCAACCAGAAAGATATGGTATAGCCTTATATATGGAAGGATAAGAAAATCAGTGGTACATCGACAGTGGATGCTCGAAACATATGACAGGTGATAAAGAAAAATTTCAGCCATATAGTGCATTAGAAAAGGAAAGGAAGATCTCATCTGGAAATGACACCCTTGCACTCATAAAAGGTAAAGGTTCTATTCTTTTGAAAGAAAAGGTTAAAGCTGGAAATGTTATGTATGTTGATGGCTTAAAGCATAATCTATTGAGTGTCAGTCAAATGTGTGATCAGGGAAATGATGTAACATTTCGATCAAATGGATGTATTTTTCGTGAGCTTGATACAGGAGAAACAATGATCAAAGGCATAAGAACTCCAAATAATTTATACATACTCAAGGGAGGACAACAAAAATGCTATCTAAGCAAGAATGATGAACACTGGCTATGGCACAGAAGATTGGGACATCTAAGCTTCTCTCAAATAAGGAAAGCATGCAAATATTAGGCGGTTCGTGATCTCCCTGACTTCAAAATTCCAGACAATACAATATGCAAATCATGTTAGTTTGGCAAGCAAACCAGAACTAATTTTCCTGAGAAGGAAGGATCAGCTACTAAGCCACTTGAACTTGTCGATACTGATGTATGTGGCACATCCAGGAAAAGGTCACCTCGAGGAGAAGAATACTTCATATTATTCATTGGCAACTTTTCCAGGATGTGCTGGATAGGACTCCTAAAGCATAAAGATGAAGCTTTCGAAAAGTTCAAAGCATTCAAAGCCTTGGTTGAAAACGAATCAGATCGCAGAATCAAATGCCTCAGGTTTGATAAAGGAGGGGAATTTACCTCGGATGAGTTTTTCAATTTTTGTGAAGAACATGGAATAAGAAGGGAATTCTCTACTGCAAGGACTCCTCGGCAAAATGGAGTAGTAGAAAGGATGAACATAACAGTTCAACAAATGGCTCGTGCTATGCTTTATGAATCTAGAACTCCTGCAACCTTTTGGGGTGAAGCTACATTTGCTGCCGTTAGTCTTGTCAACAAGACAAATGTCTAAGTAAACAGCACTCAGAATCCTCATGAACTTTGGTATGGTAAGACTCGAACGGTAAAATACTTCAAAATTTGTGGAAGCAAATGTTACATCAAAAGGACTGATGAAAACCTTGGCAAGTTTGAACCTAGAGTAGATGAAGGCATTCTCCTTGGTTACTCTCCCCACAACAAAGGATATAAGTGTTACAATAAAAGACTTGGAAAATTTGTTGAAAGTATCGATGTAGTGGTTGATGAAGAAGGAAATATTCCTAGGTATGTAAAATTCGAAGATTTCGAAGATGATGAGGACTATCCTTCAACATCAAATTAGACTTATGATGAAGAAGAAACCCATGAGGCACCAGAAGGACAGATAAGGATAGAAGAAAAGACTCCATCCAGGTATGTTTAGAAGAATCATCCAGAAACTCAAATTTTGGGACAAAAAGAGGCAGGTGTACAAACAAGAAGAACTATTTCAGAAGCTTCAAGCTATCTAGCACTACTCTTCTCCACTGAACCACGAAATGTAAGTGAAGCATGCAAAGATGAATGCTGGGTCAAGGCCATGAATGAAGAACTTGAGCAGATTGAAAAGAATAACACTTGGGAGTTGGTTCCTAGACTAAATGATAAGAATGTCATAGGGACAAAATCGATATTCAAAAATAAGTTGAATGAAAATTGAGATGTTATTAGAAACAAGGCCAGACTTGCTTGTAAAGGGTATGCTCAACAAGAAAGTATAGACTTTGAATAAGAATGTTCCTTGCTCTTTCTAGCTTTCAAAAGTTCAAATTATTTCAAATGGATGTGAAATCTGCCTTTTTAAATGGAGACTTGGAAGAAGAAGTGTATATTGAGCAACCAGATGGATTCATCCTTGGAAATGATCCAAAACTGGTATGCAGACTTAAGAAGGTACTCTATGGTCTTAAATAGGCTCCAAGGGCTTGGTATTATCGTCTGGACAAATACCTCCACCAACAAGGTTTTTCAAAAGGGTCAGCAGATAGAAATCTATATGTAAAAATTGATAATGATAAATCGCTAATACTTGTCGTGTATGTTGATGATATCATCTTTGGTAGCAATGAAGAAGCCATGAGTCAAAACTTTGCTTTGGTGATGAAGAAAGAATTTGAAATGTCCTTGCTTGGTGAGTTGACATATTTTCTTGGTCTACAAGGCCAACAAAATAAAGATGGTATCTTTTTATCACAAACCAAGTACCTCAAGGAGATCTTGAAGAAATATGGCATGGAAGATTCAAAACGAGTATGTACCCCTATGGTAATAGTATGTAGCCTTAGCACAAATGATGATTCACCAGCAGTACATCAACCAACCTATAGATCCATGATTGGTAGTCTACTCTATTTGACAGGTCCCCGACCAGACATCATGCATGCAGTGGGAATAGTTGGAAGATTCCAGGAAAATCCAAAAGAAGCACACCTTTAGGCGGTTAAAAGAATTTTCAAATATCTTCAAGGAACACAAAACTATGGCTTATGGTATCGTAGAGATACATATCTCACATTTCATGCATTCACAGATGCAGATTGGGCAGGAAGCATGGATGACAGAAAAAGCACTAGTGGTGGAGAATTCTTTATGGGTCCAAGATTAGTATCTTGGTTCAGTAAGAAACAAATTTCAATTGCTTTATTTACAGCTGAAGCGGAATATGTGGCTGCTGCATCTTGCTGCAAACAACTCCTTTGGATGATGCAAATTTTGCAAGATTTTCAAATCACTTGTACTCCACCTATCTCCATTTTATGTGATAATACAAGTACAATCAGTATTTCAAAAAATATAGTCATGCATTCAAAGACCAAGCACATACCTATCAAGTATCATTTTCTCCGAGAACAATGCTTGAACAAAAGGTCAAATTGGAGTATGTTCCCTCCAAGGAATAGGTTGCTGATATACTCACCAAACCACTACCTAGGGAGACATTTGAATACCTCAAACAGAAGTTGGGAGTAGTTGATGCATCATGTTGCTATTGAAACTTGTCTGTTTCAAATAAAAGTGGTTGTACGTGAGTTTAATGAGGAGAATTGTTATACGGGAATAGTGTCCACACAGATGCTGCTATTCCCACTAAGATGGGTGGCTATCTTAGAAACAAACAATCAAAGTCTACTATTGATTCCTTTTATGAAAATAGATGAGAGGAGAACCAAGAGGGCCAACCTGAGTCTTGCGCTGGATTCCCTCTCCTTCTTGATAGAGTTTTGCCGCTCGCTCTTTGTCTGCTCAACTTTAAAAGGACCTGTAGAATCACAGCAACATACTACTATGCAAGAAAAAAGGATCTAAATTCATAAATAATGCAGGATCAGATGTACATTAACCATATACAAGCATATATAAACAAGTACACAAGAATATGGAAGGAAACAAGAATAGCTTTATTCAGATAAAAAGTAGCAAGAGGAATACAACCATGAGCAGCTATGACCCAGCATCATCCTCCAGCTAAGAAGCCCTTCTTCACCTCAAGCAAATCAAAATCACCCAACACTGTGAATGTACACCAGAATACCAACAACACTTCTCTATAAGTTACAAAATTCCAGCCTCTAGATCTCTGTGAAGAGGGATCCATATATATATGATTACAGAGATGTGAGTCATCTTTTGGGATCTTGATTAGTGTCATCTCTCTGATAGTTCCTGCTTCCACTTGGAGAATGAAGATCTCTTACTCATCCCTGGTCGAGAATGAAGTGGCAAGTGTTGGAGGGGAATCTTTTAGAAGATTCCATGATCTTCCACCTCGCATTTTTTTCCCTGCCATTTGTCCATTCCCGATCATCGCACCCTACAGAGGAGAAAAATAGTATGCATCGCACCCTGTACATTGGGAAGGTGATATGCATAGCACCCTCTGCATGGAGCTTTCATTATGGTCCATTTTTGACCATTTATGAGCAGTTTTCATTGGAGAACTTCTGGGAGATGATGTAATCAGTTGACATTTTTCCTTTAGGCAGTGAAGCAACCCTTTTAGGGACTTAAGAGCCCTCAGTTTATGGACATTTGTGATTGGGGTTGAAGTTCCCAAAAATGTCTGTAACAGTTTCCCCTTAAAGCATGAGGTCGTTAATCGTTTTTGATGTCGGGTGAAATGCTTTACTATGAGGATCTGAAGTTTTTCTCAGTTGGGAGGCGACCTGTAATAAGATACAATACAATACATTGTTTGACAACATTTTTTTCATGATTTGGCTGAGGCGGGCATTCCCATGCTTAGCTTTATAAACTCATTTTCATGTACATAGGACAAACGATCGACCGTGTGATAGACTGATGATATGGACACATCATCCTTTGATTTGGATGATCATTTATTCAGCAATGATGTACATTGGATGTTTTTATATTCCTGAATATATCGCAGTCTGGATGGATGAAACTAGATCCGGGGTCTTCAAACTCGGCCAATCTTCACTCAGAGTACAAGTCGATCCATGTGAAAAATGTTTTGGAGTCAAACATGGAAAGACATCGCCTGATTACCGACCAATGATGTAAGTTGTTAACAAGTACGAGAGGAATCACCAATAATGACAATGACCCTCAAGGTACTACAGTACAATTTACGTGGTGTGAAAAAGGACTTGGCATTGAACACCATGAAAAATCTTTCGGTCGAAGGCCATTGATGTAAACCTGTCACCGAAAGTGAGAAACTTGCCATTAAGGCATGCAAGCTTCAAAGTACTGAAAGGGTTTTTCCTAAGTCAAATTCTTGGATAATGAGCTGATGTCGACAAGAAGCGACCCGTCGCAGGAGGGCCTTAATGAATCCCACATCAACGGCTTGGAATGAAGCAAATGATTTTGGAGGTGAAAACAAATTGATGATATGGGGTTTAGGGTGGCGGTCATGAAGGAATGAAGCATGAATGTATTGCAGTGGGTGAGACTCAGGTGAATTGTCTGAATGACTTCTCTTGAACATATCGGTGACACTGACGATGGATTGGTAGCATTAACTCCAGAGATGGATGGTGTGACAGACCAATGGTGAAGACCAGTGAACGAAACAACCCAACCCGACATGGATGCAGAAGGAAAGTGTCATGTTCAAGAGTGAATTCCTACCAATAAAGTTTCTTCTTGATTTCTTCCCAATTTTCCCCAGTCATTGCTGACCAGTACCTCTTTATTTTTGTCAAGCTTGAGGAGGATAACATATGCTTGTTCTATAATCCGCCCTTCGGGTGAACTTGTCGCTATATTTTAGCGAGCCTAGCGACAGTAAAACTTGTTCTCGTCCTATTGGATGAGTTTGTCGCTATTTATTTTTAACGAGTTTAACGACAAAGATAACTCAGTCTCTTTCAATTTTAGAGATTCTGAAAGAAACAGAAAGAAGACTTCGAAGATTATTTTTTGTTGTATAATCCCTTAAGTCTGAAAAAGCATAAAATAATACAAAAGAGATGAATTTTCGATAGTTTTAACGAGCCGAACAAGACAAGCGCTCGATCTTTTTGTGTAATAATCCCTCGGATCCAAAAAGATTAAAATCTAGAGGAGGGATAGCACTTCCAATGCCTTTTAACGAGCCGGATAGGCCAATCGCTTAGAAATTTTTAATATTTTACAAGTCAGGTGAAAACAGCTTAAAGAAGACTTGTTTTTGAGGAACGAGTGATAGTTTCGGGTAGAAGCTGATTCCAGGTAAGATTTGGGATTTTCCAATCATGGTGGTGTTACAAGGATTGCTAGCAGAATCACTCTTCGTAGATGTTCCTCGAAGGGGTAAAGATTCATATGGGGGTGAATGATCGACTAAAAATAGAGTGGAGGTGATGGCAAGAACACGACCAAGGCTCAAAAGCTGGTGATAAGGCATTCACAATGGTTATTTACCTGTTCATTTTTTAATGAGCTTAAACGTGGGGAGAAACACTTGCTCTTGACTTATGTTTATTTTTTAATGAGCTTTAACTATGCGCTAAAACTGCTCGTGGAGAGTTTATTTTTTTACGAGCTTGAACTCTGCGACAACATTGCTCGCCATGATGGTCATTGATTTACCCTTAACATTTTGTTCTTTCAAAGATAGTACTACGTGTTCATCTGCTTCATCAAACCGATTAGAAATGAAAACATACGTATGATAAATGAGTCGAAACACTAATATTTTACTTGAACTACATGCATAGTAAATTAAAAGTGACTCTTACCTCTCATTTTACCATTTCATTTGAATTTGGTTTGTTGGAGCTCTGGAAGTGCTTTCCCCCCCAATTTTCACCAGCGGATTCTGGGAGATTCTGTGGACGATTCTTGACGCCGTTCGGACCAGGTAGGAGCTATACTTGTGCTCTTTCATTACATGCCTTTCATTTTGGATTTTGAGCTCATTTCCGTGTTCTGCTGAGCCCCTGGGATTTGAAGAACTCGCCCTAGGATCATCGCACCCTTCCTTAGTCGAAAGGTGCAATGCATACTGATGTCTCCATTGACTATTCAGTATGTATCGCTCCTAGAACACTTGCTGGGGTGTGATGGGCGCAGGGAGGAAAATTTTTTCATAGTTTCCTCATGAAATTTTTTCCTGTTTTCACCAAATGAAGATCCTAACTCTTCCCTTGTTTGATTTTTAGAGATTCATCGGAGGAAAAATGGTTGTTACATGGCGAGAACACGAGCATGAAGAGGAGGATGTTGTTGCTTTACATGATCCAGGAACAGTAGCTGCATTACGGAATTGTGGCTTGCTGAAGTTTTTCTGTATCTCGAGCATGAGGCAACAAATTAGTTTTTTGCAATATTTCCTCAATGCTTGGGATCCTATCAACCAGGTATTCTAGATTAGGGGCAAATCGATCCCCTTGACAGTCGTGGACATCTATTTTCTGATCGGCTTGTCGAGGCATGGTGCCCCTCTCTCTTTATCAAGTTCTGCCCATGGGGGTGAGTCTGTAAGGGAGTACATTTGCCGGCATTGCAGAGAGGGATCTCAACTGAGTGTAGACGGCAAGATCAACATCTAAGACGTCACTGAATGGCCCTTGTGGACCATCCTATTTACTTTTGCTAGACTGTTTGGTAGTTCTGCTCTCCATATAGCCAACAGATCTTATATGCAGTATGCTTTGGAATGCCTTGAACCAAAGGTGTTCAATTGGTGTGATGCAGTACTTTCTGTGATGAAGGAACAATTGACCAAGGTGAAGAGTGGTAGATCCAAAAACTTTGGTTATGGTTCTATTTTGATTGCTTTCGCCTTGGAGTGAATCCCACTGATGTAGCCACAGTATATATCACTTGGCCTACCTCCACCGACAGAACCACGGATGCAGAGATGGGTCGATCTCATGTCTTGGCATCCTGGCCAGCCCCATATTTCTTTTTCTGAGACCTTCTTTGATTGGTTTGACCATCAGGAGATGGTTTATGCTAGGTTCCCATATGCTTGTATGGACTTCTGAGGTGATCCGGATTTGGTGCTGCTGGCTGGAGACTAGTGGGGTGTCATGGGTAATTTTCTTCTGACCATATCTTTGTTCATTATTGTTTATAATGTTCTTATATTCTTATGATCAAGACTAATCAAAACTTATGTGTTCATGCAGATGTTGGCCTAGCTTGACCAGCAGTGCGCCGTAGAGACCCAACGCCCGCTCCAGCAGGAGAAGCGGTTGGGAGGGCTATCTTTCGCGACCTTGACATGGCCGAGACTCTTTTGGCACTACAGGACCAGATTGAGGGTCTTTCCCTTGGAATCCCGGATGTGAGGACTGATGAGCTGCCTTTGCGGTTGCAGTGACATACCATTGGAGTGCCGAGTCGATGGACTAGACTCTTACGCATGATTGCACAAGCGATGACTTGTTATCACCAACACCTTTAGGCTAGGGTGCCCCCTAGAATTTTTGAGTTTTGGGTCATTTGACCAATTTTGTATTGGTTACAAAACATTATGTACAAACTATAAACAGTT
Organism: Pinus taeda; assembly: GCA_000404065.3. NCBI lineage: Eukaryota > Viridiplantae > Streptophyta > Pinopsida > Pinales > Pinaceae > Pinus > Pinus taeda. The sequence continues at coordinate 201,704 of APFE030935938.1, forward strand.
ATGGAATATATTTTTGATTTTCGAAGCTTTATTTTAGTTCAATTACATGATCCTGCTGCATATATTGATGTGATGCTTCTTTTTATAAATGTCGCAATGTCTATCTAACACATAATTTGCCAATGAGTCTGTTAATGTGTTTAAACTTTTGGAAATATGTTGATATTGGATGAAATCAAACTGTCTTTCCAAAATTTTGACCCTTAGGAACATGCGATAGATAGCTGGATTTCATACAACATAGATGCCAGTGAGTTGTAGAATGACGAGCTGTGAGTCTAGCCTGACAACAAGTCGACATATACCATGTGCGATGGCATCAGAAAGGAGTTCTCTTAATGCATTGTACTCAGCAATATTGTTCGTAGACCGATCAATACATACTCCTCTGAAACTTACTAACTCACCGCTGGGATTGAAAATGGCCCATGCCGCAGAAGACAGATTTCGCGAGCTACGACTTGCTCCGTCGGCATATCCAATGAATGATTCTAGTAGGTTCGACATCTGCAATGAATGCAAAAGGTGGATTACTTAACCAAATTAAATGCTCTTGGCAAAAACAAAAATGTAACAAAAGCATGAGGACTACTATGCGAGATCGAGCATAGTAGCGTTTGAGGTACAACCTGTTGCGAGGTTGCGCTAGTGGAATCCCATCATAGTCCATCAACTCGTAGGCTCCTTTTTCTAATAATTGTTTAACAATATAGGGACCCATCCATAACGATTTGAATTTTCCTGCTCCCAATTTATCGGATTCCTGGTCATAAAGTAACACCAGGTCACCCTCTGAGAAGATGCGAGGTTTGACATTCTTGTCAAACTGTGCTTTGACTCATTTCTTATGAGCCTCGTTAGCTAAAGCTACATCACGACGGGTTTCATCCAAATGGATTAATTCCAACAAACGAGCATCTTCTTTTGAGGTTCCGGGGAGAAGGTCGACTGTGAGTTTGAGGGATGCGATTTCACATTGAACCGGTAAGATTGCTTCGAGACCGTACACCAATTGAAAAGGTGTGAATCTGGTTGCATTTCTTACCGATGTCCGGTATGCCCATAAGGCTGAGTACAGGATTAGGTGCCAATCCCGTTTGTGGACTCCGATCATCCTTTGCAGCATTCGCTTTAGGACTTTGTTGATTGCTTCAACTTGTCCGTTAGCTTGTGGATAGTACGGAGTAGAGCTGTCGTGGGATAGTCCTAATTTGGTAGCCAACTCAACCATCACGTGATTGCGAAAATGCGATCCATGATCTGTGACTTTGGTCTATGGAACGCCGAAGCTGGAGACTACGTGATTGAAAAAAGAAAAGGGTATCTGTTTCACCGCTGTTGTTTAATGTAGCCATCGCCTTGGCCCATTTGGTAAAATAATCCACCGTGACTATTATGTACTTATTCCCCCCAGTCGAGGTGGATTACATGTCATGAAATCTATGCTCCATTTGGCGAATGGCCCAACAGCTACTAATGGTTGCAGTGGTGTGGGTGGTCTTCTGGTTTTGCTATCGAAAATTTGGCAAGCATGACAACTTCTAACTGCGGTTATGCAATCTTTGAACATTGTTGGCCAGAAGTATCCTGCTCTCAATTTTTTTGTGCCGTAGCATAACCAGATTGATGCCCCCCACATGCGCCTAAATGGCAGTCATTCAGGACTTTTTTGGCCTCCCCAAGGGTGTGGCACCTCCGCAGAACTGTATCGATAGCATGATGGTAAAGAGTATCACCCACGATCATGTAGTCTTTTGCTTGGTATCGAATACGTCGCTGTTCGGAGCGTGAGGTAATAGACGTGTATGTTTGTGTCTGGAGATAAATGATTATATCTCCGTACCACAAATTGCTTGAAGATATCAGAAACAAATTTTCATCCACGATTGCTTCTTCGAATGTTGCATCGTTGGATGACGATGGGAGATTGCATAGTAACTCTGTGAATACCAGGGCTTTCTTTGATTTGGATCTTTTAAATTCCAAATAAAACTCTTGGAGAATCGCTATCCATTTCGAATATGTTAAAATTGGAAACCAAGGAAAAACTTCATGTGGTTCATCTTATTCACGGCTGATAATATTTTTATTAAATTCCTCTCATTGAGAGGTGTAGGATTGATATAAAGATCATCTGATTTCGATAAGTATTCATGGAGATATGAATTTATTTTGATTATGGAATTATTATCAAGCCGACCTACAACTCATGTAGGCTCAGAAGCCCAACAATCGCATCTATTCACCCACCAACGTTGTGTATAAATATAAGAGGACTTTTCCTCATTTGGAATCACTCATCTCATCACATCTCTCTCTCTCTACTGTGCAGATATGAGTCTCTTCTCTACTGCACTGAAATGGGTCTCTCTCTTTCACACATGTGAAGCCGGAAGCTGCTGAATTTGACGCTGCAACTGCAGAAGTAAAGATTTACTTGTGAGGCATAGAATATCTCCTCTTTGGAACTATGCTGTAGGTTCATCTGAACCTCCTCTGAAATCCACAACTTTTGGTGGTGGAATGAAGTCAATCCGATGAACGGTTTGCAGGATATCGACTGCCCTAGTTTGAAGCCAGAAACTGCTGAAACTGGCGCTGCAAATGCAGAAGTAAAGATTTAATTGTGAGGCCTAGAATATCTCCTCTTTGGAACTGTGCTGTAGGTTCATCTAAACCTCCTTTGAAAGCTGCAACTTTTTGTGGTGGAATGAAGTCAATCCGATGAACGGTTTGCAAGATATCGATTGCCCTAGTTTGAAGCTGGAAACTGCTGAAACTGACGCTGCAACTGCAGAAGTAAAGATTGAATTGTGAGGCCTAGAAGATATCCTCTTTGGAACTACGTTGTAGGTTCATCTGAAACTTCTCTAGAAGCTAAAACTTTTGGTAGTGGAATGAAGTCAATCTGACGGTCGGTTTGTGAGATATCGTCTGCCCTAGTTTGATAATGAAGCCGCTAATGCTGATGATGCTAATCTAGGGTTTGCTACTGATGATATGAATCAGATTTATTGTACTATTTCTCTCTGCTGAATTATTTAAGATAAAAGAAGATTTGATCAAAGGGTTTCCCCACACATTGTGGGGTTTTTCCCTGGCTCACGCCATATCTTGTGTCCTCTTGCGTTGGCTTGTCTTTTGCAATTTATATTTATGTTCTATCTGCAGTTTATCTTAATGCCGATGTGATTGCTAACTGTGAAAATTAAATAAATTTCTCTAGCATAGAACATACCTAAAATTAACATGGTATCAGAGCTGAGGTGAAGACAAAGCCCGAGCAAGAGCAGGAGCATCATCAAAGAGAAGATTGGCAAGGCTATCCTAAAAGAACTATGGGGTCCTCAACACTCTTTCCTGCTGAAGACAAGCTCTTTGAGAAGCTAACTATCACAGATGGAAGATGTCTATTGATCTAACCCTTGAGAATCAAGGAGTGTTGGATCATGTGAGAGGCAATATTTTTGAGCCTCCATCAAATGCATCCGTTGTTGCCTGGAACAAATGGAAAAATGGAGAAGTCAAAACAATAGAAAGGACTCACACCGAGACGATGATCAAAATCTCTCTGATGGTAAATCAAAGGAATGACAAATTCAACAACAAAGGTAAGAGGAGAGCTAGGGATCGAGGAAGAGGAAAACCATTCAAGAAGGCTAGAAAGTCCAGGATGTATTAAATTCACCTGACCTCAAAAAGAACCTAGTGTCCATCTCGGGAATGGAAGACAAAGGCTACAAGGTTACCTTCAGCAATGGCAAGGTATGTATATGGAAAAATAATGTTAAAGATGCCTTTACTCTTGGGTTTAGTGTTGATTCATTATATCAGGTCGATGGAAGTCTGATAGGTGTCATGTCTTATGACACATCCCTTTAGTCTGAACTTTAGCATCGGAGGTTTGCCCACCTTCATTACAAAGCTCTACCCGATGTAAGACAGATGATAACAGGGATGCCCGAATTACAAGTAGAGAAAGAAGGTGTATGTCCGGGATGTGTCGAAGGAAAGCTCAAAAGGGGACCATTCCCCTCAAGTCAAAGCAAGACCTCCGATATATTACAGTTGGTTCACTTAGGCATACCTGAGGTTGGCATTAAGAGGGAGACTACTACACCACATACTCCTGAGCAGAATGGTGTGGTGGAAAGGAAGAACCGCATGATTGTGGAAGCTGACCGGGCCATGCTACATGATTAAAGACTTCCGAAGTTTCTATGGGTTGAAAGTATAATCACCGCCGTATATGTACAAAATGGATGCCCTCATCAAGCATTGGGTTCCAAGACTCCTGGAGAAAAGTTCACCGCAAGGTGAACAATATTCTGACTTTGAGGAGCTCTCAAGAAGTTGACACCAGGGAACGAAAAGAAAAGGATGATGAATCAATGCATGATGTAGAAGAACCCATAGATCTAATAGATTCTCATCCACATGAGCCTTCCTCTTCTACGAAGAGGCCTTCATGGCTTAGGGGGATACTTGATGATGCTGAAGGACATGATGCACCCTAAGGAACCTTCCGTCAAAGTAAGAAGCTTAATAGGTATCAGGGATACCTAACTATCATGAGCACGATCATACAAATTGAGCCTTCATCATTCTTAGGTGTCGTCAAGCATTAAGTATGGAAGGATGCTATGACCATAGAGTATGACTCTATTATGGAGAATGATGTCTGGGAAGTAGTGCCCAGACCTCAGACAATACAGCTGTTGCTTCCAAATGGCTTTACAAGATAAAGAATGAAACAGGTGGAAGTATGGAAAAGTATAAGGATCATTTTGTTGCTCGTGGTTTCTCCCAGAAGGAAGGTATAGACTATGATGTGATATTTGCACTTGTTGCTAGATACACGACCATCTTCTCGATCACAGCTCGTGTCGCTTCACAAGGATGGAACCTACATCAGATGGATGTCAAGACTTTGTTCTTACATGGCTCGATCAAAGAAGAGGTCTACGTGGAGCAACCCGAAGGGTTTGAGATTTATGATTGAAAATCTCATGTATGCACATTGGAGAAGGCTCTCTATGGGCTAAAGCAAGCACCCCGAGCATTATATGAGAGGATCAATAGCTACTTGATGAAGCTGGGACTCACTAGGAGTGAAGCCGATCCTAACCTTTACTTTAACGTTGAAGATGACAAGCCTCTCATACTAGTGTTGTATGTGGATGAGCTCTTTCTAACAGGTGCAAACCTTCTCATTCACAAATGTAAGAGGGAGATGGCTTCTGAATTTGAAATGAAGGACCAAGGACTTAAAGTGTGGCAAAAGCTAAAGGAAATTTTCCTACCTCAAGGAAAATATGTGGTAAAGATGTTGGAAAGATTTGGTATGATGGACTGCAAGCCTGTGACTACCTCGAGGATATTAACTTTTAGAAGTTATATGGTAGTGATGTCGGACCAGACTTGGGAAATGCCTCTAAGTTTTAAAAACTCATTTACATTGATGTTCTTGGTGAACCTCCATTCGAACATATGTTTTGCAGTTAGCACTGTGAGATCATATTTGGTTGAGCCTCACTGCATTGATGCCAGGAATCTTCTGAGATGTCTTCAAGACACAATATCTCATGGATTAAGATACATTGTCAGAGATGTGAGACCACTTGGATATACTGATGCTAATTGGGCAGGCAATGTGGTGGACCGTAAGAGCACTTCCGGGTGATGTTTCACCTTGGGATCTGCTTCCGTATCCTAGATGAGCAGGAAGTAGAAGTCGGTGGTTTTTGAGCACAGCTGAAGCAGGATATACTATTGCTAGCATGACCTCATGTGAGGCAGTCTGGTTGCGAAAGCTCTTCAGTGAGCTGTTTGGATTTACATTGGATACCACTGTGATTCTCTATAACAACCAGAAGTGGGATTCGATTATTGAGGAATCCTGTATTCGTCGATTGCTTTAGCATATATACATCATCTGGGATATGGTAAGTTGATGAGCAAGGAGGCTCCATCTCATTAAGATGATGTACATGTTGATACACCTTGTCAAATCCCCGAGGAAAGCTCTAATCTGTGATTTTCCCAAACGACTTGGAGTTGACAAGAAACCCTTGTACAAGGGTCCTGCATGTTGCATTCATTGAGCTCTGGGAGCTCTGAGGGCTTCCTGTTATTACTGGAGCAACATACAACCACAGGGTGACTCACCCTCCCCTCGTTGGTGCGCACTGGAACAAGATGATTCACTCTCTTGTGGAACAAGATGATTCACTCTCTTGTGGAACAGGATGATTCCTCTCCTGTGTAGCAGGATGATTAGTTCTCCTGTGAGGCCTGGATTGATGTGTTCTCCATGGAAGCCTGGATTGATGTGTTCTCCATAGCAATTGTAGTAGGAGTTGTACCATACTATGACGCTGACTTCGGGTTGGTTGAGACTGGTCTGGGACCAGTGGTACACTCTCTAAAACTGTGATACTATTCTGGGACTAGTGGTAGGAGTGGTACTTACTATGAAGATGACTTTGGGTCAGCTGAGACTGGTATGGGACCAGTGGTACGCACTCTGATTGATGCAGGATTAATGTGTTCTCCTGTGAAGACAAGATTAATTAGTTCTCCTGTCGAGGCATCCTACCCATGCAGTCTAGGACTCATGGGAAGTACCTCTCATCTGATCAATGATTAGGGAAATGAAGTTAGGGACCATAGTAGTACCGATGGACGCATCGTTGTATCTACCGTACTCCCTACACTAGGATGACCTCCATTGATCTGGGACCAGTGGTAGGAGTTGTACCATACTATGACGCTGACTTCGGGTCAATTGAGATTGGTCTGGGACCAGTGGTACATACTCTGAGACTGACTTTGTGTCAGTGCAGTACTGGTCTAGGACCAGTGGGAGTGGTACATACTATGACGCTGACTTCGAGTCGGTTGAGACTGGTCTGGGACCAGTGGTACACTCTCTGAGACTACGATACTGGTCTGGGACCAGTGGTAGGAGTGGTACTTACTATGAAGTTGACTTTGGGTCGGCTGAGACTCGTCTGGAACCAGTGATATGCACTCTGAGACTGACTTTGAGTCAGTGGAGGATGACACTGGTTTAGCACCAGTGGAGTTGTACTCACTATGTCACTGACTTCGGGTTGGTTGAGATTGGTCTGGGACCAGTGGTACATACTCTGAGATTGACTTTGAGTCAGTATGATACATCCTCGATCATTTCTTCTTCTTCATAATTCGGACGAAAGCAGAGCAGAACAAAACAATGCAAGAGCAGAGCAAAATAGAGCAAAATAGTACAGATCGGTGCAGGGCAGAACAAGTCAAAGCAGATCAGGCAGAATTGAGCAGAGCACGGCAAGGGTCAGGCTATATAGGGCAGTGCATTTGATGGATGAATAGTAACGACCGATAGATAGATTGCAGATGAAGTTCTCCATGGTTGAGAGGGAGGGTTAAAATTGGCAACTAGGTCAAAACTTCATGTGGGTCATCTTATTCATGGATGATAATATTTTTATTAGATTCCTCTCATCGAGAGGTGTAGGATTGATATAAATATCATCCAATTCCGATAAGTATTCATGGATATATGAATTTATTTTGATTATGGAATTATTATCAAAGCTGACCCTAACAACTCATGTAGCTCAGAAGCCCAACATGTTCGCATTTATCACCCACCAACGTTGTGTAATAATATAAGAGGACTTTTCCTCATTTGGACTCACTCATCTCATCACATCTCTCTCTCTCTACTGCGCAGATATGAGTCTCTTATCTACTGCACTGAAATGGGTCTCTCTCTCTCACACATGTGAAACCAAACGCTGTTAAATTTAAAGCTGCAACTGCAGAAGTAAAGATTAACTTACGAGGCCTAGAAGATATCCTCTTTAGAACTGCGCTATAGGTTCATCTGAACCTCCTCTGAAATTCGCAACTTTTGGTGGTGGAATGAAGTCAATCCAATGAACGGTTTGCAAGATATCCACTGCCCTAGTTTGAAGCCAGAAACTGCTGAAACTGATGCTGCAACGAAATAAGTAAAGATTGAATTGCGAGGCTTAGAAGATCTCCTCTTTGGAACTGCGCTATAGGTTCATCTGAACCTCCTCTGAAAGCCACAATGTGGTGGAATGAAGTCAATCCGATGAACGGTTTGCAAGATATCGACTGCCCTAGTTTGAAACCAAAAACTGCTGAAACTGACGCTGCAACTGCAGAAGTAAAGATTGACTTGTGAGGCCTAGAAGATCTCCTCTTTGGAACTACACTGTAGATTCATATGAACCTCCTCTGGAAGCCGAAACTTTTGGTGGTGGAATGAAGTCAATCCGACGTTCGGTTTGTGAGATATCGTCTGCCCTAGTTTGATAATGAAGTCGCTAATGCTGATGCTGCTGATCTAGGGTTTTCTACTGCTGATATGAATCAGATTTATTGTACTATTTCTCTCTGCTGAATTATTGAAGATAAAAGAAGATT
>APFE030935938.1:210380-255534 GCA_000404065.3 Pinus taeda
TCTCTGCTGAATTATTGAAGATAAAAGAAGATTTTATCAAAGGGTTTCCCCACACATTGTGGGGTTTGTCCCTGGCTCGCGCCATATCTTGTGTCCTCTTGCATTGGCTTGTCTTCTGCAATTTATATTTATGTTCTATCTACAGTTTATCTTAATGCTGATGTGATTGCTAACTGTGAAAAATAAATAAATTGCTCTAGCATAGAACATACCTAAACTTAACAGAATACTTGCCCCCCAACAACTATCGTGACAATATATAAGTCATGGGGTTGCAATCTGACAAAATGGTAGTTTTCCTAAAGAGGACCTAGTGTCGAAATCTTTGTATTGCTTGAACAACTATGAGGGCTAGCTTTTCAACGTAGGAGTATTTCATTTCCGTATCGTTTAAGTTTCAGCTTAAATAATATATAGGATGTTCAACTCCATTGTCTTCTTGAACTAAAACCATTGCTATGGTTGTATCTGATGCAGCCAGATATAGGTTAAAGTCTTTTTGATAATCAAGAGCATACATTAATGACGGTTGTATTAGAGATTTCTTTAAAGCATCAAAGGAAGCTTGCGCGACCTGGTCCCAAATGAAGGGTACATCCTTTTTCAACAGACGGGTATAACCTTTAGCTAATTCGGCGTAATTTGGAATGAACCTCCTGAGGAAATTTGCTTTCCCTTAGAGTTTCTGAATCTAAAGCAGGCTTGAAGGTGGAGGCAAATCGATGATTGCCTGAACCTTGCAAGGGTCGAGACAAATCCCATCCTTTGAGACAACGAAGCCAAGTAAACGACCAGAACTGACACAAAACACACATTTGTGGGGATTGAGTCTTATCTTGTAGTGTCAGCAAAGTAGAAATATTGCTCTCAAATGGCGTGGATGATCGGTTCGCTTTCGTGAATGAGTCGGGGGATCATCGAGATAAGGTTGAATGATGTTTTTGATGTCATGGAAAGCATAGTTCATTGCTCTCTGAAAAGTTGCCCCTGCGTTCTTCAAACCAAAGGGTAGCTTGTGATATGTGAATGTGCCCCACGGACAAATGAATGCAGTCTTTGACTGGTCCTGTGGGTGGATATTTATTTGATTATACCCGAAAAATCCATCCATGAATGAAAAGATTTCGCATCCAGCGCATTCATCAATAATCTGGTTGATAAAGAGTGTAGGGTAGTTGTCTTTTGGACAAGCTTGATTTACATCCCTGTAATCAACGCACACTCTAATCGTTCCTTGTTTTTTCATCATAGGAACAATATTCGATACCCAATCGGTTAGAGGAACGGGGTAAATGAAACCAGCATGGAGGAGTTTTTCGACTTCTGCCTTGATGGCAACGACTTTCTTGGGGTGCACCTGCCTTAGCCATTGTCGTAATGGTTTGACATATGGATACATCTTAATCTCGTGTTCAACTATGCTCAAGTCGATACCTGGAATTTCATGATATGACCAAGAAAAGACATCTCTAAACTCTCGAAAGAGAGTGCTATATATTTCCAGTTCGGAAGAAGAACGAGATTTGCCAACATGAATGTTCTCTACAACATCTGTTTTGGTCGAGATGTTTATGGCAATAGTCTCTTCGATATTGGATAGGTTTCTCTCAGAATCCACTGTGTTTACGGTATTCGTTAGAAAGTCAAATACTGAAGGATGTTGTAGGTCACTAGAATTATCTTCTTTACAAGTCGAAGATGGGAACGATGGTGGTGATCTTCCCATGGTGCCCGATCGATCATCATCGATTGAATGATTCCTTCGTCTGTAAGGTGTACTTGCGACCAAGGATCTGAAGGGGTGCCATATTCCTTAGACCTATCTATCCAAACGCTTGACGAGTGTTGATGTTGGTTTGCCTCCCATGCTGAGAACATTCATTGCTATAATATTTCCAGCGGGGTTAGAGGCAAAACCTGTGAATGATCCATCTTAACATAGTTTTTTTACATCTTTTGAATGGAAGATATCATATTGTAGGTTCCTACATTAGCCACTTCCACCAAATTGGTAGGAGGCGGTAGGGTAAAGGTTCCCATTAACGTAGGGTCTTTTAGTAGGCCTACTCTGATATTATGAAGCATGCTAGGGCTTCCATGGATCATTGGAATGCTTCCCATAACCTGCGAACTGTTGGGGAGAAAAGTTTGTTGGTCGATGATTGCAATTCCTCCTTGCGAAGGAAATTAAATTTTCCTAAAGTAGGTCGACACAACAACTACCATGGCATATATCTAGGGTCTTCCCAGTAGGATGTTGTAATCGAGATTTCTGTCGATGACTTCAACATCAATTTCTACTATTTTGCTCCCCAGTTTGACTTGCAAGTTACTTAGTATCCCATACGGGGTGTACGTTCGTCCATCAAATGCTTTTGATGTTGTTGACGATCGCGACAAAGATGGAGACCCCAGAGTTTTCCAGCAACTCATCGACATGATACATGTGGATGCTCCCTCGCCAATAATTGTTCTATGAATAGTTTTGTTGAGGGCTTTCACTTGAATGAGGAAAGCTAGTTGAGCTGGTAACTGAGGGTCGTATCCTTTATGATTAAAAGATACAATATTGGAATCCGTTGGGTCAATCCCACGTATTGCTAACAATAAAGCCTGATTTTGGGAGGGGCAATTTTGCAGCACCTCAAGAGTTGACATTGCGGATGGAAATTGGGCTAAATCCTCCACTATATTATAGTGTTGTGCTGCTCGAGCACGAGGGTTAAACGTCGATTTGTGTACTACTCCCTTTGGCAGTTTTATTTTTAATTCAGGAATGATGGGTGGCACGACTTCTGTTGAATTCATTGTTGAACTACTAGGTTGAATGTTATCCTTGTTGTTCAACATCTGTGGATTCCTGTTATCTTTACTCCTTGTCGTTATAAGAGTATCATTCAGTTGCTTCGAGACTGACAACATTAGTACTTGGGACGGGGAAGCATTTTCACTTGCAACCAAATTTGTTCCTGGGTTTGGAAACAGATTAGTCAATACAACCGTGGTTTCTGAACTTTTGAAGAATTTTCTAAGTTCTTCTTTATATGGACATTCTCGGGTCTAGTGATCCTCGTCACATATACTGCACGAATGTTTTGGTTTTGCATTCCCAGAAGGGTTCGCAGAAGATTTTCTAGGAGATTAGTCTCCCTGGTTTTTCTTCTTCCCTTGTTTTTTCTTCTTGCCTCCTGGTTTCTTGGTTTCTTTTCCTTTGTCTGTTGACACAACATTTACTTCCAAGGCTAGAAGTTCGTCATTTGCATCTTGATTCGAATCCGTGCGGGCCTTTTTCAATGTGGCCTTTGCGATTTTAGTGCTTGTCGTACCTATCACACCATCGCCGACATGAGAGTCTTTGTTTGATTTAGGAGGCAGAGGAATGGAGAATTCCGGTCTAGGAGCGTTAGGGATTTTATCGTAGAGCATGCCAGACTGAGTGTAGATCAAGTCTAGATATTGTGCACGAGCAATAACTTGATCTTCAGTGACGACTCCCCCTTTTGCCACATCTTCTGTAATAGCAGGTAACAATGACTTAATAAACCATTCAACCAATAGCTGATCAGGAACATATGTTTTTACCATTCTACGGCGATGCCGCCACTCATGAATATGATCGATATGTGAGTGGTTGTTGTTTGTTTGAAATTGGTAAGGAGCTCAAATTATGTTTCGTACTTGATAGGTAATTGAAAATGGGTTAAAAAGGTTGTGGCTAGAGTACTGAAGTTATCAAATGAAGCTCTAGGCAATTCGATATACCACTTTGTTGCCGGACCAGTTAACGTGCGCTGAAGAGGTGAAGTCGAATCAAATCATCATTGAGAGTGTTTGAAGAGCACCATAGATGAAAGGTCATCACATGATTCGATGGGTCTTCGCCCGGATTTCCATTAAATTTAGGAATATCTGACGGAATTTTGTGTGGAATCTGCGGCCACCAAGGGGCGTAGGCAATTGGATCGTTCGTTAGTCGACTTAGATCCGGTAACTCTAGAGTTGCCGTGAAGGGCAACTGTTGATTTAGGCTTGGTTGAGCATACCCAGGATAAGACGGAATCGTTTGAGCAGTTGGTCTTTGCATACCAGCATAATGCATTTGATGTTGGTAACTTTGGTAAGGTTGATGGGCATAACCATTATGATATGGTTGATACTGCTTCCCATTACTTGTAAATACTTGTTTCTCATATCCTTGGTAAGCTTGCTGGAATCGCAGTTGTTGGTATTGCACCAGCCATGGTTGTGAAGCCATGGACTGCTGTCCAGCACTGACTGTTTGACCAAGATGGGGGTTGGTGTTCCCCATTTGAACCTGTGCAATTCCACTAGTGGGTGGTTGTGGTTGTGTTGGAGGTACAAGAGATTGTTGTATCGCAACCTGTGAAACTTGAGGTTGGCATACAATTGATGATGCTTTTACTTGCGATACAGCCACAATAGTCGGCGTAGTGGGAATGTTTGTCATAGGTGAACTTTGTTGTATTGAGCATACAACTCTTGGTTGTTGAGACAGGACTGGTACCCAACCACTAGTTGTGATTCCAGCATAACCCAAATTTTGTTGCGAACTCATGCATGGTTGTCCTTCTAGGGAAGACAATGAAAGGGTATACGACCATCCATACGACGGTAATCTAGTGCTCAAAGGAATAATTTGCCTTTGGGGACCAGTTTGCCCAAATTGACCTTATGATGGATCAATTTGTCGAGACTCAACGTAAGAGATTCCAGATATAATTCCGGATGAACAAACAGGAACAATCCATATTGTCGAAATAGTCCCACGATGGACTCCATCCAACGATTGAAAACTAGTTGGGACAGATGGCACGCCGACAAACATTGTCAGAATAGTAGAAGGAGCATCCGCTATTGCTGTGTTGAGTGACATAGTCCTTGATGTTGACTGTTGTTCAGACATATTAAGTCTATCCAAAATATTCCTCAGCGATTCTTCAGGAACTTTCGAGGGTGGGTGAATATTCTCTGATGAAGAAGGATATAGGGCGATCCCAACTCCAAGTTGCGTTGGAGTGCTAGATGGAGGATCTTCCACAATCTCTTCTATGGATTTCAATCCGGGAGGAAGAGGCAAACCGTTAGGTCCGTAAAATATTTCTGGTGCCGAAGAAGATGTAAGTTTTGCAGCAGCAGACAGTTGGGGAGTAACACCTTCTGAATCGATTGTAGACGGAACTGGTTCAGGAGTAGATGTGTTAACCATCACACTAGGATTAGTTGTAATGTCCTGTTGTTGTTGTGGAATCTCTTCCGTAGAGGCAGGGATTCCAGAAATTTTCGGAGTAATCGGAGTCTCTGAGGATGTTGGAGTGCTTTTTCCAACCAACCTAGGGGACTTTGATCTGGTTAAACGAGTTCGCTTCGTCCAGAATGGCTTCGCTTTCGGAGTCAATGATGGTTGACTCGTAAGTCTCCGCGAACGAAGGGGTTTTTATTGACTTTCTTCCATGATTGCGGATTACTTAATCAACTCAAAATAAAAGGGAAAAAAGTTTTTCGAATTAAATGAATTTTAGACGCTTTGACACAACTTGTTTTTTCAATTTTAAAGAGTTGAGAAAAAACAAAAGATGACTCTAGTTGCCTTCAATTTTTATTGAGCTTGAAGTGACAAGCGCTCAGAGGACCTTTTCCTTTAAGGAATCTGAAAAGGAGAAAAATTGACTTCTCTGGAAATCTAGGAAGAGAGGATTACCAAACCAATCGTAAAACTGCAGAATAATTTTTACAGTATGGCAGTCAGTCTTCCCGAATGCTGTGTTCGATGCATTACGATCGATAGGGCGGCAGACATGGCTTCCTAAGGATAAAGGATGTAGCCTACTGTGGTCTCCCAATATATATGCGACGGTATGTGGGAACACAAGTCCGTACTAGGACTTGCTGTCTTAGAGTGGACGAATCACCCAACTAGCACTGAAAGCAGCAATTACCAGGCTTTACAACGCCAGAATATGTCTCTAGCCTAGACCTCTAGATGTTGCGTTATGTTCCAAAGCATTGTTAGATTCATTGAGATTTATTTTAAGTAGATCTTGCTTAGCAGTTTGCCTTTCAGGTTCACCACGTGATGTATGTATAATTCCTAAATGCAGTCTAGGATGATAAACGGACGTTTTATCTTCTTTCAGCAATGAAAATCCTAGCTACTAAGGTGAAGAAATTCAAGCATCTTTTCTTCACAGAGCACATAGCACACGCTAATTTGCACAGTCCTAAATCAAGCAAAGCATTCAAAATGCAAATGCACATGCATGTATTGGTTTTCAGCTCTCTTAATGTGTAAATGATGCTAAGAAAGCTATGTGAAAAACTGAATTACTTTTAAAGCGACTGTACTCAACAAAATTCTTTTTCAAAACGAAGTGAAAGTAAGAGAGACACTTTGCGATTTTGAAATAGAAATTGCTTTTCAACACTCTAAAACTAGTCATTCAAACCTTATGCAACAGTAACTGTATAATCAACTATCTAAAACAATAGGATTGCCTTCTAAAACTGAAAACAACAGCTGCGATACTTTCAGATCTAGGGGCGACAGTTTGACTATGTTACTTTTTGCAAAAGAGAACTAAAACGACGCAAAATACATGAAAACCGTTTATAGTTCTTTACACTAAGGAGGTGGAATAATGAAAGAGAAGGGGGTATTCACAGAAGCACACTGATTACAGACAGCAAAAACTCTTGAATAAGACTGAAAACAGTGAGAAAAATCCACAGTCGGAGGGAAAAATCAATCCTCCCTGACCATCGCACCTGTTACACAGTGAACTCAGTATGCAGCGCACCTACTCCATTTGGGAAGTGTGATTCATACAGGCTGCCTTGAAGGCAGGGTGCAATGGTTATAGTGCGAGGCTTTGAATGAGATTTCACTCACAGTTTGCAGTTTAGTTCAGGTGTTTAAGTTGAATAAGTATAGATCAATGTATGTAAAATGCAGGGGTGATCTAAGAGGTTACTAGAGCCACCACTTAGGGTAATTAGATTGCTTGCAGATCTATTATTTAATTCATAAACAAAACCTAAAGATTGACTAAAGCAGCATTGATCTACTTTGCATTTGTATGACAAATGTAGTTCGAAGGCTAGTTGGCTTGACTTCAGGCTCCGTCTATATGTTTATAAAAGAAACAAGGATAGATAGGCTAACAAGTAATGTAGTCGCTCCCCAGCGGAGTCGCCATTTTGTTATACGGGGATAGTGTCCACACGGATGTTGCTATTCCCACTAAGTTGGGTGGCTATCTTAGAAACAAACAATCAAAGTCTACTATTGATTCTTTTTACGAAAATATATGGGAGGAGAACCAAGAGGGCCAACCTGAGTCTTACGCTTGATTTCCTCTCCTTCTTGATAGAGTTTTGTCACTTGCTCTTTGTCTGCTCAACTTCAAAAGGACCTGTAGAATCACAGCAACATGCTACTATGCAAGAAATAAGGATCTAAGTTCATAAATAATGCAGGATCAGATGTGCATTAACAATATACAAGCATATATAAACAAGTACACAAGAATATGGAAGGAAAAAAGAATAGCTTTATTCAGATGAAAAGTAACAAGAGGATTACAACCATGAGCTCTGACCCAGCATACCCCTCCAGCTAAGAAGCCCTTCTTCACCTCAAGCAAAGAAAAATCACCCAACACTGTGAATGTACACCAGAATACCAACCGCACTTCTCTATAAGTTACAAAATTCCAGCCTCTAGATCTTTAGGATGAGGGATCCATATATAGATGATTACAGAGAGGTGAGTAATCTTTTGGGATCTTGATTAGTGTCTTCTCTTTGATAGTTCCTGCTTCCACTTGGAGAATGATGATCTCCTACACATCCCTGGTCGAAAATGGAGTGGCAAGTGTCAGAAGGGAAGCTTCTAGAAGATTCCATGATCTTTCACCTCGCATTTTTGTCCCTGCCATTTGTCCATTCCCAACCATCACACCCTATAGAGGAGAAAAATAGTATGTATCACACCCTGTACATTGGGAAGGTGATATGCATCGCACCCTCTCCATTGAGCTTTCAGTATGGTCCATTTTTGACCATTTATGAGCAGTTTTCAATGGAGAACTTCTGGGAGATGATGTAATCAGTTGACCTCGTTCCTTTAGGCAGTGAAGCAACACTTTTAGGGACTTAAGAGCCCTCAGTTTATTGACATTTTTGATTGGGGTTGAAGTGCCAAAAAATGTCTATAACACAACCCAAACTTGAAATAACAAGATTGTTATCCCCAACAAAGTCACCAATTCTGTTACGGGAATATGTACCCTAGGGCTTTCAGTTGGAACCCAAATACAACAAGAGAAAACTACCGTAAGAAACACTCATAAAACTCAGGAAAAATCCTTATATAAACAAACAATGTGAGAGCGACCATACCCCTATGTCCTTCATTTGGGTACATCCCACAGGGTTCAGACACTCTGCAACTCTTGATGTTCTTCAAACTTGAAAATCATTCAATTTGAACATACATAGTAGTATAGAGATAAAGGATTTTTATGAAACTAACTTTGTATCATATAAGCAAATGATTAGTCATACATCGAAATGAAATTCATATATGAATTACAATACTATCTGTTGCATAAACATAGATAATCTTGGAAACAAGACAACGCTTCTTTTTATTGTAGAAAGCTATAACTAACATGGAGAGAATTCACCTGAGTCTTCTTCTTCCGGCTCCAAGCAGAACCATCCTCCAGATCTGTCCAGTCCCAATCTTCAACAACCTCCTTCCATCACCAATACCATGATATTTCAAGCAAGACATAGAATATCTATAATCAAGGAAACAAGGGTTTCCTGAAACTTGGGGAAGTGCATGAAGCATAGGGATACTTCAGACTCAGTCAGGGATAATCTTAGTATAATAACTCTATCTCCTCTCCTCCTTAAGGCCTTCCCATAGAAGTCTATTTATGCTTCTCCCAATTACTTTTTTAATTGGGAAACAGTTGGGAAATAGTTGGGCCAAAAGAAATAGGAGGTAATCAACAAGTAAAACATGTGAACTCTGCCCACAATTAAGGAAATTTAATAAAACACATATATGTGGGTTGGGTGTTGACTAACCCACATGTACACGCTTTTCTCTCAGGGCAAAGTAGTGTACAGGGAATAAAACATTGTTTTTAAAATATTTGGACCAAGTCTAGAAGGAGGGGTTGCCCTAGGCCATAAACCAAGCATCACAAACACTAAGGGTGGTAAATGGTGCTATAACAGCACTGTCACTATATCACAACAATTGGCTAAGATGCATGAGGCAAAGAAGTTTCTAGAACAGGTGGAGGTAGTGCAACGAAAAGAGGTGGTACTCAAGGCCAGATTGGGGCCTTGGCTGGACGAGGCCTATGTTATCTCTACCACCATTGAGGAGAAGTTGGCGAGCCTATAGAGGACATAGGAGAAGGTAAAGAAATATCATGCAATACTAGCAACTGAGTTGCTGGCGGAGAAGATCAAGCAGGAAGCCACATAGAGTGCGAATAAGGTAGTAATCGCATAGGTCGAGCTGGGAGGTCAACACATCAAGATCAAGCACCAATAGAGTGACTCGAGGGTGAGTCAAAATATCTGTGTTGAGGGTCTATTGTGACAGGGTCCCCTAGGGTCAATCTTGGGGCAGAAGCCCAAGTTTTGGGGCAGAAAGCCCAAGTTCTTGTTATGAAAAGTGTAAAGTCTCTGCAAGTTGTGGTCGCAGAGCATGTAGATAGTTAAGTGTCAGAAAGGGCTTTACCCTTCTGTTATGTAAGTTATGTCAACTTGTATAGACCTACCCATGGTCCACAGACCATGGGATTGTATAAAAAGGAGAGTCTTAGAGAGTCTAAGGTAGTTAATTTCGTTGATGAATTTAATGGTTCATTAAGAAGTAAAGAGCAAAGACTCTTAGAGTAGAAGAGAGGCTCTATAGTTGTGTGTGCAGAGGCTTAGAGTATAGTCTGAAACTGAGTGCATGGAACCCTACAGCTAAGTGCATATGATAATCTCAAGTCTGTAAGCAGAACTGAAGTATCAATAAGGGGATTATTCCATAAATATCTGTGTTTTGTCCATCTACTTCTGTTATGAATGAATGCGTTTATGTTATGATGCATCACAAGGTTATGATTTGATATTGTAGTGATGCACGATTCTCCATTTTTTACATTGTTATAATAATGCAAGTAATAATATCTATTTATGCAAAAAATATCTTAATGCATGTTAAATTTGGTAGACACTTAAGCCGATTTGGGTAATAACAGACTTAGGAGTAACCACAGAAGTTCCCAAGTGGTTGATTCAACTATTTAGGGTCCATGAAAGATAGTCATAGACCTTCGCAAAGGATTAAAGGTTGGTAAGAGAAATTTATATCGATAATCCCTAAAGGCTTACAGATCTGTGCAAAGGAAGGTTTAGGGAATAAAACAACATCATGCTCATCTCTGTGTTCAGAAACATGGCTCCAGCATCCCCCCACACTGCTTCGGATGAGACTTCAGACTGCACTCCATGGGTTGATGCCGAAAGGGCTAGTAGTGTAGGGATTTCTTTGGCAAACTTAACTCTAAACCGGGGTTAGGACCCACTAAGCCAACAACAACCATAGAAAATAGCCCCAACCCATGTAACGATGATGGGGAAATGCAGCATATCCTTTGATTGATATAAAAATCAATGTTTATTTCAAGAATATCCTTGGGTTCCCATTGTTTCGCTATAGGTTTGTTGCTCAAGGGAACCTTGACGTCATCTATGCTTTCATTATCATAAGAACACGACCCCCCTTTAGTGAGAAAAAAATCCATGCATCTGTGGAATTTTCTTCCAATATTTTCACCTCTAGTTGATCTTCACCTACTATATGATGAAGTAGATGTTTGGTCAATTTATTCTATGCTACCTGAACTTCCATCACTCGACAAATCTAGATCTGACAATTACTAATCTCAATGAATGTCATACAACACTTGATGAAATAAGGGAAACTGTTAACAAGTGTTGTAAGGGATGTTGAGAAATGTATTGAAAAACCAAAAGACCATTATAATAGTACAAGTGAGTTAGAAGAAATTTCTCTATGTCTAACCCTATGGAACTCCTCCCTCTAGTTTCATCACAATAAACATTTTCATAGGTTGAGTTGCAGGATCCATATCCTTGACTATATCAATAAAGAGATGTTCACTATCCACAAATAGAACTACTTTGGGTGAATTATCCTCATTCATGTCCTTGGGATGAACTTCTCAATTACACATAACCACCCTATGATTTGAAGTAATGGAAAATACTGAACAATCCATCATTAAGTGGACCACCCCATGTCATCTACAACAACAAATGAAAAATCCATATAGTTAAGAATATGAGTATAGGAAAGATAAACACCAACAATTTGGAAGGATTCATATAAACCATACCTAGCATTGATATCAACTAGAGTATGGGACATTAACCACCATTTATTCTCTACGTATCCATCATCACCTATAATATATGATCTAATTCCATATCCTATGGATTTAATATCTACATTATTCCAATGTTTGAGTGGGATATTCGGAAATGTAACGAAATAAACACATTATATTATTTATATTAATCCACAGATCAGAAAAAGGGTGCCATAGTATAAACGCAAGAAAATAATGATTCATTAACCACGTTTGGGCCAATATCTTCCATGCTCCCTCCTCATACGAAAGGATAAAACCATGCCATCCACTCAACGTGAAATGACTAATGGCGCTATAAATGAGAAAAGTAAACCTAAATTATTTATTTCATACCCAAATAAAAATGAGCTATATTAGCACATCAATTGAAGGAATTATTGACTAATGTTTTGTTGTGAAATTCCTCAACTTGATAAAGAGAAATTTCCTTTCCTACCAGAAGAGAAATACTATTCCCATGGGATTTGATGGGCCTTGTCGTACACCATTGACTATTAAGGTTTGGTTTTGGAACATGTAATGAATCTCTATGTTCCTAAATCCCTAATCCCACTCCAATGGAGGGAAAGTAGGAAGATTTCCAAATGTAGAGTTTGACTCACCTTCAATTAGGATAGTGTTGCATGTCATGTTATGGACACCCATACCCACAAAGGCATTCACATTAAGTGCCACATGAGAGAGTGTGGGCCTATTACTAATCTCGAATGGTGGTGGATGTATATTTCCAAATCCATGAGAAGAAACGTTAGGAATTATCAGTGAATACTTACTCATCTCTATCGTCTCACTATGATATAACCCTTTACCATTGTTAGACTATTTTTTTTTATATTTGCAAAAACATAATTATGATAATTAGCTATAAGAAAATATGATCCTTAGAGAAAGATTCATCCAAGTATCCTATTAGCTAATCATCCTCATCATCTAAATAGGGACCCATGCTTGGATCAAGAACCTCTTCCCTCACAAGAACAATCTTATTTAAAAAAAAAAATCACTCAAAGCCCATAAACCCTAGCTAAGAGATGAATTTGATGAATAGGGTTTGTTGTATATGGTGGATGACCTAGCTAGGGTTTTAAGAGCATGAGTTATATTTGCTTGTATTATGTTGTTGGTATCTACTTGTAAATTCATCATATGTAGATATGAATATTTCCTTTCTATCACTTTGTATTATTATAATTCTAATTTTCAACTTGTGTTCCCATAATGATTGAGTAATTTCTAGAGATAGTTATTGTCCTCCATAGTAAAATTGTAAATGTATTCACATTAATGGTTGTGCAAAATCAAAAGGCATAATCATGTCCCCTTATATCTCTTTGTTGTGAATGTTGATTTCTAGCAATGGGATACAACATGGAGAGGGAAAAACAATAAGGTATAAACTATGAAGATACTTTTAAATCCACAACTTAAATTATTTCCATTTTTTTTTAGTTTTCAATGAAAATATTTAGGTTGTAAGTACACTAAATGGATGCTTTTTTGAAGGAATAGACAAAGTTTATATGGATCAACCAAAGTGTTTTATTACCAAAGGTAAAAATCATATGTTTGCAACTTGGTGAAAAAATTATATGGATTAAATTAAGACCCAAAGAATGGTATAAGAAACTTGATCAATGCCTTAGGTCCAAAAATTTAAAAAGAACTAATTCAAATCCATACTTCTATATTAAATAAAAAAATATGAAATTAACACTACGACTCGTCATGTTAATGACTCTATAAACATATGAATATGTCCATTTGAATAGAGGAGGAAAAATCCAATCATTGTGAAGTAATTGATATGATAGAGTTAGGCATCAATGCAATATTGCTTACACATAGAATTTTTGTAGAAAAATTAATATGATCTTTATTAAATTGGCCAATTAGTAGGAATTAGAATTGCTTGAAAATTTGAAGATGACTTTGATAGGGCCATAATGGAGGTAACATTAAAAATTTCAAAAGATGCCAAGTTTAAAGATGTAAATTACTTGCCAAACCTTGATGAGAACATGGGTGCCTAGTAAGCATGGATTTATGTTTGATAATTGAGCTTAGCTGGTTACAAAAAAAGCAACTATCTTAATCTAATTATATGGTTAAAAGATGAAACTAACAAATGAAATCAAATTATACTATATCCTTCATTTTCTCTCACCTACAAAATGTTAGAAAAAGTTTGACTTATTCTATTGCATTATTGAGTTATTATCCTGTATTGTGAATTTTTTTGTAACATGACATTGGATGTTTCTCAATGAATTATTATGAGTACATGTTTATGGGTTATTTTTGAACCGTTGGCAATGTATCTTTGAGAAAAAATTGATTTCAATGCTTTGTATATCTCTTGTCTCTATACACATATGGATGTTGGCCATGGATGAAGCTTTTGAAATGATTCTGTAGGTGTAGAAGTGAAATGCAATGGATAAGGTATTTACTCAATACATTCATTACCATTATTTTAATGTTATAATGTAGTAATGTACAACAAGTTTAAGATTGTTGTTCAGTAATATTCCACACCAAATACATTAGAAAAGTAACTAAGGCTAGAAAACTAAAAGATATCCTAGATTAGTATCATACTCTAAATATATATGTTTGGGACTCAATTACAAATTATAAAGTTATACTATTCAATTAGTAGAGTTGTATTTTCATAAACTAATCATCCATATTCTTATTATCTAAGGCCTTGGTTTCCTAGGTATTTCTCTCGAGAGTTGGGAAATCCATTCTTGTTGTCTAATATGTGTTGGAAGGATTGGAAGTTGTAGAAAATATTAAAAAGGCATGGAGCATGGTTCTAGGAACTTGGAAGAAGCTTTTGGGTGTGGAGTGTGCCTCTACTAGCATTGTTTCGATAATATTTTTCATGTTTCTAGGTACATGGTACCCAAATTATCTCTTATTTTGTGTCTTTCGTGTCCTGTTGGGTTGACAAACTACCAACTAGGAAGAATACCGATAAGCAAGGTTGTTTAATGTGAATTTACCATGCCACATTTTGAAAACCCACCAACTCTTTTCAAGTCTAGCATAAGGATAAATTCTCCTCTGCATATGAGGTTCAAACTATTATATTCTCTATCCATTGTCTTCTGGGAGAACCAAATAATGGATCTCCTCTTAATAACCATGCGACCACAATATGGAACAATCAAGAAGAATTTAAAAAGGTGATACAAAATCGATAGAAGGAAGTGGGTGGGATAACCAGTCAATAATTTTTATCCATGCCATTTCCAAGCATAAGATTCTTTGCATTTGGGGTAATCAAATTATGTTAGGTGCTAGTTCTACAATTTTTTGAAAGCTCTAGATTTGTAGGTGTTCAAGAAGGAACACAGACTTACCATTCATTAACCCTAATCCCTAAATATGCCAGCTACTATGGCTTCTTGAAGGATTTATGCAGGGAAGGGAACACTAAATCAAATGTAGGGAGGAGTCGTTGAGAATCATTCAGGTTGTTTTGTAATAATTGAATGTAGGGAGGAGCCACCAAGAAAAACTCAAGTAAATGTTGAATGAAGTGTAGGGAGGATCCATAGATAAACCCTATGGTCTGCAAGAATCGAATGTATGGAGGAGCCACTTATAAACACTCAAGGTAACACCGAATTGTATGTAGGGAGGAGCCACCAAGAAAACCTCAATTATACAAGAATTGAATGTAGGGAGGAGCCACCAAGAAACACTCAAGGAAATGTTGAATCAAGTGTAGGGAGGAGCCACCTAGAAACCCTCAGGTATCCAAGAAACAAACGTAGGGAGCGGAGCCACTAACAAGTCCTGATGTCTACAAGAACTGAATGTAGGGAGTGAAACCATCGAGAAACCCATAGATATGCTAGAAGAATTGAATACAAGGAGTCGAGCCATCGAGAAACCCTCACGGTCTAATCTGTGCAATGACAAAAACCATATGCAATGACATGCCATAAACAAATATTAAGACAAACCAAGAATAGATAATAGCAATATAATGATATAATATGTAATATAATATGGTTATGATTTAATAATATAATTTATAAGGTAATTGTTAATTTCAAAAATAAAAAATGTTATTAAAATAATAGAATCAATAACTATGTGATAGATAATAGTGTTTAATTTTGTTGATCAATAATCAATTTACACTAATGGTTATATTTTTAAAAAACTTCGTGTAATTTGAATTAGGAGAGGTAGAATTTAGTTGATAATTTTATCAATAGTTATAGGATGTATTAAATCACTATCATTAATACACATTCAATCAATATTTTGGTGAGTATTAGAGAATATTGAAACAAATAATGTCAATTCATAGAATTCAATACTCAATAGAAGTTTTTAGTTATCCATAAGAATCCATGATTCATAATATGATAATCTTCACGTATTGTCTTATGATTTGATATATCAACCTCTACATTGGCTTACAAAGATCAACATAGTAGCCCTCAAACATATCTTGAAGTTGAGATCTACAATTCATTTTTGAATCATCCTAAAACTACTTGAAATTCTCCTGGATGAGAAATTCCCATTCAATCACAATGACAGCTTCTCACAGGGTGTAGAATGGATGGTGATTTGGTGTATTGTTAAGTCACTGTGTGATGTGTAGGTCACTGGATTGAAACTCCATGGGAAAAAATCCAGTCATGTTAGGAGCTGGTGTGGCCCAAGCTCGGTGAGAACTCTAGATGATTTTGATGGCCTACATGCCCTTGGGTTGCAATTTCTAAAGACACTGGTCAAGCCTGATGTAATCTTCCGAGAACTATTGCTACTGGATGAAAACAAATTGGTTAGTGGAAAATCTATTAATCTTCCTGTGAATGTAGAAATCCCTTACAAGATAAATCACCCTCACAAATTACAAAATGGGAGAGTATCCTTTGCTTAAATTACTCATTATTGCTTCATGAAATGTTTTATATACATTGGCATAGTATCATAAATGTAGGATTATTTATTGGAATGAGTTATTGGGGAGATTGAACCTTACATCAAATCTAGTAAGAAGGAGATGATAATGATATTAATATACATCATCCATTTCTTCCATCTAATGTCAATTCCAACTCATGCATTTGGTAAGTATTTCTAATTTATCTCTTAAACAATGTAATTTGTTGTTTCAAAGAATATATGGGATTTCACAATGTTAAATAATTCCTGATCAAATTGAGGAGGATATAGTGAACTTTAAATTCAAATACTGAAAGAAATTATAATCCACAAAGTGTTAAATTCTACAAGAGTGTATAAATTCCCAAAAGAGTATTAAACATAAACATGACTGTTAAATGCTAGTAATACAACAAAATGAATGTTGCATGACAATTCACTTTCAATCATGTATCTTTGATATCTAGATAGATCAATGGGTCACCTAATGTAACATGGAAAAATATACTTTGTATCCTTAAAATAAACATGAAAAATAGTCAAGACATGAACTCCTTGCACACATCTCTTGAGAGAACTCCAATTAAACTCCAAGAACATACTCTAATTAATCAAAAGAAATTAATAAATACCAAACATGTCATATATGGGATTTCTAAAAGAAAATACCATTAATTAGACATTACAATCAATATTAAGAAAAAAATTTCCAACCAACTAGATGGATAATAGGCTACTAGGGTATGAAAGTATCATCATGTGGAGATTTGTACCATCTTCTTGGGACTCGGTTTCTTGGTTAACTCTTTCATTTGCACTCCTAAAAGGTGAACATAAAATATATGAGAGACACCATCAAATGTATTTTGAATTTAATTAATTCAGAATTTGAAGAAAAAAATCTCTATACATGGTAATATCTGGGGTGTCTATACATCAACAACTTCATGAAGAAACAATTTTACGCTAATTTAAGTAACTCATCATTTAAAAACGATGAAAAATGCATAAAATCAAATAAATATATAAGTCATTTTCGAAGACAAAATGTATATACGTTTCAACATAATAAATATGTATTTAACATGAATTATATATAATATTTTAAATTTTATTTTATAGTTCATTAAACATAGCTTGTTAGAACATGCCTCGACAAGGCTCTGACTGTCACGAGCCAAGGATCACTCCATATGATCTCTACAATATGTTTCATATCTCTCAATTATCAATCGATCCATCTCTCTCAACACCTTATCTAAAAGACTAACCAATGGTGTAATTTATTACTTATTCTCTTAACGGTTCCTCTTGCCTTATCCCACTAACACTAGTCATAAGACATCTTGAAAAAGGTCCCTCATTTTATCCCTTCCTTGAGCTCCTGTGGTGTTTGCAATGTTAAACTCATGTCGAAGTGCAACAACTATAGGTGGTAAAGGTAGTAAATGAGTTCTTAGAGCCTTAAATCCAACATCTCACATAGAAATAGGTCGTTCATATGTACGACTTTTCCCAGCTCCATAGAATACAGATCTGTAACTATATAAGTAGGATCCTTATGGTCTCCAAAATCGACGTACAACATCCTTGCAAAATATTTTGGCACTTCATCATCATTGGGGAACTTTCCATATGCATATAGGAACTTCTGATAAAGAGATGGTACAATATTACGGTCATTAAATCTTGCAACCTTCACAATATCTGTGTCTTCAGGTTGCAAGTCATGCAATGAGAAGACCATTTCTTTAGTGACTGTAGCTCTCAATTCTTTAAAGGAGTATCTAGCCATAATGGAGGCTCTCCTCCTATGTATCATTTCAAAAAAAACGTGATCATCAGTTCAACCCCATGATACGTCACTATGAGATTCTTCAAACTATGTAAAAGTATTTAGAGACAATCTCTAGTAGGACTAGAGAGATTGCTATTTTCTAGCTCATTTTTCAATCTTGTAGAATAAACCTTGATTTCATTAGTAGTAAGAGTGGACATGTTTTCTTCCCAAGCGATCTCCTTAGGAACATCTATAGGATGGGGATAAAGAGATTCATAGTTTTCATTGTGGGCATCTTTTTTAGCTCTACGACCACTCCCACCACGATGACATCCCATAGTAGCACGATCAAAGCCTATAACATGATAAATGTTCACTTACTATTTAAATATAAATTATTTTCACTTGGACAATTGGTATTCAAAAAAATTCTACATTTAAAATTACATTGTACATAAAATCTCTCATTCTTTGTGTTGTTGACATTTGAAGGATACTTGTCCCCTTATGAGGAAAGAAACTAGAGCTATTGTTCCCTGTACAAAAGATGAAATTGTCAATCATGCACAAGTATTAGAGATTCTAACATTTAACATTAAACATATCTTTAACAAGATTTATGTTCAGTTTGTTAAAAATAACAACAATAAATGTTAAAAATAGCATCTAGAAATTCCAATTTAATTTGTCCTCAAATTAAATTTTGAATTAAATAAACTTGTAATATCAATCAAGCTAAATTGACTTAATAGAATTAGGAAATTCAAGTTGGAAGCCTATCTAGAGGCATGTACATTGATCCCTATATTTTAGTGACCTAGGTTAAGTTATTTTGAGTTGTAATTAGATAACTCAATCTAACTAAGTTATAGTGAGTTAAACTAGTTCTAACTATTGGAGGAACTAGTAGAGGTGTAGTAGTGGAATAGTGCACCAATGCATCCCCAGTACCACACCAACTAACTGAAGATTCACTCATAAATAATTCATGCATTTCAATTCAGAGGAAGATCCAATTGAAATTAGAGTTCAAGGACAGTGTACTATCAGTTGTATAATTTTATGAATTTTACAGATAGTGCATGCAATCATTCGAGGACCTATGTTTGGATTGCACAATTAGGGAGTGATGATTTCCCTTTAAATATGGTCTAATTCTCTCAGGAATTGTGCAAGGAAGTAGGGTATTGGAAGGCTAGTAAATTGGCTAAGTGTTGGCCTGAGTCAGCCTAGGAAGCAAAGAGTTAGATTATACTTGTGCAAGAATTGTTCATGAGAAATAAGCATTGTATTTTCTTCTCATATCTTCTGGTTAATGAAATATAGACAATGAGGGCTTTTAGTAGTTTCTTTCCCCATAGAAATATTTTGTTATGTGCCATTGGTATTCTTCCTCATTCTCATCATTGTTTTCATCAATCATTATTGATTTCCACTATAAAGAGTAGAGTAGATTCTTGTATTATGTTTTAGTATATCACATGATTTGTTCAATCTACAGAAAACTATACATAGTATCGGAGGTGAAGAGAATATAGTAGAGGATATTTTGAGTTTGGAGTTACAGGTGAAATTTGAATCTGTAGCTCACACTTCAAGGTTGGCAAACGACTTTCTATGGTTTAAGACTCAAGTATGCCTTGGATGGAAGATTGAATTACATAGCCCAGGAGGACATGAGGGAGGTAGTGATGGAAGGTAATAGCCTCAATGAATTCGTTGAGAAAGACATTTCCAAGCCTCCAACATTGGATGCCAAAGATCTGGCTGAATGGGGAAAGTGTGTAGCAAGGGTGAGGTGATTATCCTTGTGGGAGTTCAAGACCACATTATCTTGAGTCTCCATGGCACAGAAACTCTATATGCTATGTGGAAAGCATTGATGGACCTATTTCATAACAATAGTGACCATAGGAATTTGTCACTAAAAGAAAAACTTCGAAAAACCAATATGGAGAAGGGTGACTCCATTCCAAATTAATTAACCAAGTCCACCCATCATCAGGATGATATTGGAAGTGTTGGAATCACTCTTTCTGAGGATGATATGGTGAGCCTAGCTCTTCTAAGACTCCCCAAGAGTCGGCACAATTATCAGGACTTTGTCAATGGGAGGGAGAAACTGCTATATTATGAACAACTGTGGTTGGATTTAGTACAAGAAGAGTTTCGATGGAATACCAGAGATGGGACCTCTTCCAATGAAATGGAAAAGGAATTTTCCTGGGAAAGTGAGGAAAATAAATACAAGGGAGAAAAGTCCCAAGGCGAGGTAGGCAGAAATAAGTTGGACTTGTCGAAACTCAAGTGTTTTCACTGTCATGACGACGGGAACTATGTCACGAATTTCCCACTGAAGAAACCAAGCAAGAAGGAGCCTCTAGTAGCTATAGCAGGTGAAGCTCTAGCTTCACAATTCAAACTTTATTTCACTCTCATTGTATGCATGGCTAGCACTTTAATGGGAGGCATGCAGTATCTTGATAGCGATGCCTCGTTCCATATGATGAGGAATAGAGATCTCTTAAGTGACTTTGAGGAGAAATACCTCAAGCAAAACATAGAGTTTGAAGATGACGAGAGGTATAGCACTACCAGGATCGATATTGTAACCTTTTAGAGGGAGTCTGGCTCCCCTCTCAGAATCATAGATGTGATGTATGTTCCAAGGCTAAAGAATAATCTTTTTTTCGTTACGGTATTGAAATACCGTGGCTATGATGTGATTTTTAGTAAGGGAAAGGTTTTCCTTAGACACATTGACATGGGGCAGGTGAAACAAACTAGTGTATGAGACAAGAACATCTATGATCTTGAGGTAAAAGATGGATGTAAAGGCTTGAGGAGCAAGGAAAATGTTAGAGACTTGGTAGTTAAGAGGGAGAGTGAATTAGCTCTCAACACACAGTCATAGAAGAAGCCTCAGAAGAAGTCTCAGAATTTTGTGGAGAAGCCATGATTAGAGAAGTAGAAAGGAGACCAAGTGGAGAGATCCAATCAAGTAGAGAAGAAGCAGACTCAAAAATTTGTGGAGAAACCAAAACTGGAGAAGCAGAGAGGAGACCGAGTGGAGACATCTACTCGAGAAGAGACCTCCTGTAGGGGGAAATTACAAGCAAAGTGGGTAGAGGGATCACATGTTGCCATACTTCCAAGTGAGAGGTGGGGTGATGTGAAGTAATAGTCCCAAGAGTGCAGAAATTTGGGCAAGGTCCATTGAGATATTTTTTCTCATGTATAATTACCTTGATGTGGGGGCCCATAGTACACATTAGTAAGATGGATTAGTGGTGGTTGATGCAGTCAAACATCAAAGTGACAGACACAGAAGCTAGCAAGAGTCAGATACTGAAGAGTGTAGAGCAAAGTTGACACTAGTGCAGATGGCATAGAGGTAGTGTCAGCAGAAGTTTAGAGTTTCAGTTGCAAAGGAAGAGCTAGTAGTAGTGAGAGACTTTGAAGAGAGATGCATCATATTGATTAAGTTTGGATGCATTTTTTTTTTTCAGTTTCAGAATTCTTTACCACAACAAAACTAGAGAGAAGTGTTGCATGCAGAATATTCCAAAGGTATCAAATTGAGATAGAGTTGAAGTCATTTCTTGTTGTGAGGGAGTGTTGAAAATAGCAACAATAAATGTTAAAAAAAGCATCTAGAAATTCCAATTTATCCTTGAATTAAATTGTGAATTAAATTGAAATTTCATTCTCATAGCAACTTGTAATAGTTAGTTAAGTTAAAATGACTTAATTGACTTAGTAAATCCTAGTTGGAAGTCTATCTAGAGTCATGTAGAGTGATCGCTAAATTTTAGGGGCATAGTTTGAGTTCTTTTGAGTTGTAATTATATAATTGAATCTAACTGAGTTATAGTTAGTTAAACTAGTTCTAACTGTTGGATGAACTATTAGAGGTCTAGTAGTGGAGTAGTGCACTAGAGCATCCTGAGTACCACACTAGATAACTGAAGATTCACTCATAACTAACTCATGCATGTCAATTCAAAGGAAGACCGAGTTGGGATTAGAGTTTAGGGACAATGTACTATTTGTTGTATAATTTTATGAATTTTTCAGATAATGCATGCAATCAGTTCAGGACCTATGTTTGGATTGCGAAGTTATGGAGTGAGGACTTCCCTTCAAATACGGTCTAATTCTCTCAGGAATTGCACAAGGAAGTAGGGTCTTCGAAGGTTAGTGAATTAGCTAAGTGTTGGCCAAAGTCAGCATAGGAAGAAAAGAGTTAGATTATACTTATGCCGAAATTGTTCAAGAGGAACAAGCATTCTATTTTCTTCTCAAATCTTCTAGTTAATGCAATATAGATAGTGAGAATTTTTAGCAGTTTCTTTCCTGAGATAAATATTTTGTTATGTGCCATTGATATTCTTCCTCTTTCTGATTATTGTTTTCATCAATCATTATTGGTTTCCACTGTAAAGACTAAAGTATAGGATTGTATTATGTTTTACTATATCACATGAGATGTTGAATCTACAGAAAAATCTACAAAAATTTCACCTAAATATTCCTGGACAAGTCACTCATAATCAAAATGGCTAGCCTCACACTCAAAGAATTCACATATGGATGGTGATATTTTTTCACATTAAATGTGTAAAAAAAGAAAGTATTCACATGTTAAATGTTAAATTTATATACTAGCTAGACTTGAACATGTTAACTGAAAATTGAACATGTACCTCTACCATGCGAATTAGACCCATCATAATCACATCTACTCATTCCTAAATCCATTTCAATAAATCTATATGCATGACCTGTACAATTTGCATCATATTTTTAATCACAAGTACGAGACTGGTGGCATAAATTTTCATGCATTCAACATCTCACTTCAAGATTTATATTTAGATTTTACCAGAACCAACTCTGTCATATAATTGATTGGTTCTTGAATATGGAGCACTCAAATAATTACCACCAAACTCATCCTCAACCCACATGCACCTATCAACAATGATATTTTTTTCACATTAAACATGTGTTAAAGAAGATTATTCACGTGTTAAACATTGAAGTTATAGCTTATCGTTACACATGTTTACTACCAATCGAATGTGCACCAATATTATGCCCAAGAGACCCCTCTAAATGGTTTCCAATATTTCTTTTGGAACATGATGTGAATCCTTGTGAAAAGGGGTCACTGGAGGGGTTGTTTGATGCCAATGTTCATATATACAAGAGGACTAGTTATTAATATTAATCTTCAATATTAGCATTCGGTAAGAAATAAAGTTAAAGGGATTTAAATATTTTTATTACCTAACATGAAGGAACAATGCTACTAGAAAAGGGTTGGTATCAAAGAAAATATTTATCATGACATGACCTAGCTAGGAGTTTAGAATGTTACATTGTATTATCAAAGCCTTGGTTTTTAAAAAATACCTCTATGGGTAGAGGTCAATGTGGATTTGTTTGGGTTCATTGTTATGTTGCATCTCACAAAACACTAATGGGGTTTGATGACCAATGCGTTCATCATTTCGAAGATTTGGTTGATGTCTCAAGGCCTCACCTTTTTGGTGCTTCACATGGTGATATACAAATGATGATATGGTTATGTCCAAGATGTAGCCTAGACACATTCTAGGCTATTAGGAATGACATGGTACTATTGAATGTGATAAGGGTAAGACAATGGCACTGCATTGGCACTTCTTAGAAAAGTTATTGGCATTTTTATAAAGGGTATAATTGGCACATTTGGATAAATCATATGAATTCCATCTCCATTAAATATGAAATTAGAAAGGTTAAATTTATATTCATAAGAATGCTTTTGGTTACTATCGTTAGTAAAGAGTCATTTTATATTGGGGAATTACACA
Organism: Pinus taeda; assembly: GCA_000404065.3. Taxonomy (NCBI): domain Eukaryota; kingdom Viridiplantae; phylum Streptophyta; class Pinopsida; order Pinales; family Pinaceae; genus Pinus; species Pinus taeda. The sequence goes on from APFE030935938.1 coordinate 234,431, forward strand.
AACCTCTAAGGGGAGACAAATTGTTTGATTTCTAAGGAAATTTTATTGTTTTTATTGATGAATATTTTCACTTAAGTCATTTATGGAGAGATTTATAAACCTCATTGATGAAGTAAAATATGTCATCCACCAATGAAGAGTTATGATGATCATTGAAGAAGGAATTGAGTAATCATCGATAAACATTTTGATTAGTTCAACATTTTAGGCACTCATCAATACAAATTGTGTTTCCTTATTGAAGTTTCTCCAAAAAATGCTAATATTGAGAGATATATAGTTCCATTACAAATTATAGTTTTAGAGAAAATGTAAAAGGAATGAAGAGAACAATTCTATAATACTACTTTTTTTCTAACTAGAGCATCGATTTGAAATTTGAAAATTATTGTGTACTCACAATCTATAATAATATATTTTATTGATATAATTTTTTTTCTACTTCCTAACATATTTTCTTTTACAAGTGGTAGCTAGAATTTAGTCTCTGATAATAATTGAATATCAAAAAGGGGCGCAATTAAGGAGAAATCTTATACTTCTGAATGATGTAAACTTCATCTTAGAGAGTAGAGTAAGCCACGAGTATAAACATTAGAACTACAATATAGAGGATAATATATCCAAAAGATGAAAATCTATGTTAGTGCAACTATACTCATAATTAATTGAAATGAATAATGCCTTATGGCCTAAATAATGGAACTTTTATAATATGCAAAACTTTTGACATGGTTGCTTATGCATTTTCCAGAATTAAGGTATAATGGAACATGATAAGATTAGGAATTGTAGATTAGAAAAGCATGGAAGTTGTAAACAAATACTGCAATGATGAAAGAGAATCTTAAGGCATAAACATTAGTTTAAGTATTAAGGAAATAAATTCTAATGGGAATAGAGGTATTGTGGAGCTAGTAAAGTTGGTAGAGAGTATGAGGATCCTTAAGATAAAAGTGCACAGTTACAATGATGATAATGAAAGAATAATAAGAATGCATGAGTAAAAAAATCAAATAAATACTTAATGTTTGAAATGTTCCAAATACAAATGAATAATGGATCAAGTTCAACACTTGAGGAAGAAGAAAGACATTATGCATTGAGGGATAAATACATATGATAGAAACACTCAAGAATTCCTAGTATTATGCCAAGAAGTATTATGGATCTAAAAAGTTGAGTATCCCATAAGTACTCTTTTTTAGACATCAAATAATATAAAAAAATGAGTTTGATAAATTTCCAAATGAGTTTAGGAATATTAAGCCACCAAACATTGTTGGTGAAAATAAGAGAGGAGATGGTGAAATTTGGTTGGCTGGAATTAGAAGATATTTTTAGTTGCATTGTTACTCATCTAATCTGGAGGCCGTGAATTTTGTTTATCATTCTGAACAGAAAGCCTCTAATTACTGGGACCAATTGAAGCAATTAAATCATATTAAAGACAAAATAATTTCTTGGAAGTACTTCAAGAAGTATATTTAGCAACAATATCTCTTAGAATGATATTATCACAAGAAGATGAATGAGTTATTCAAACTCAAGACACGAAATATGAAGATAAAAGTGTATGAAATGAAGTTAGATTTTTTGAAGTATGTGGTATTTATTAGTGAGAAGAATTCAGAAATATAGAAGTATTTAAGTTGTTTTCCATCCTTTTACGAAGAAAAATAACAATTTAACAAATACAAGACTCTAGTAGAAAAAATTATTAAGGCCAAGTACCTATATGAGAAAACAAAGGGTGGAGAGACTTATCAAAATTACTGGAAGGATAAGAACAAGGATAATTTATACTAGATACATAATGGATTCAAGCCTCCTTTCAAAGTGAACTATTCCTAAAATACATCAACTCAATTAGTTTTCTGGGATGAATCCAAAATTGTAAACTCTTATTGATAAAGAGGAAGACCATTTAGTAAAATGTTAAGGATGTAGGGATACTCATCAACCATTAACTTATTCTTTATCTTTTTACTTCTATTTACACCATAGAAGTTTCCATAACTATTGGTTCAAGTTATTGTTCATTAGTGGAAGGATACATTTCATGTTCACCAATGACCTCCATATCATCCTCATCAATTTTTGGTTCTAGAGCTATCATACTAATGAAATTATCTTGATTCTATATTGGATAGCCTTCTGTGATGATCCAGGTGGATGTTGGTGGCCACCCTCCTATCCCACTTGGATGCCCACAACTTTCTCTTTCAGTTTTTCAATTTCCTTAATTGTACCACAATTTACTATTTTTAGCCATTTTTTCGGGTCCTGAACTTTTGGAGCCATTTTGAGGCAATATACGACGATTTTTAGGAAAACTGGGAGCAACATGGGTCCATGGACCGATGTTCCTCATCTAAAAGTTGTATTCCTTGGATAAATATTTCTAGTGAGGTATTCTGTGCATCAAATGGAGATCGTATGCCAAAGTTATGACCCCGGGAGGTTGATGTACCAATTTACCCAAACGAGTCCCATAGTTTGGTGCTTCATCTCTTAGGGTTGGGTTTTTGGATGTTTAGGGTTTTCCTTTGTTTCTCAACAATAATAGGCCTTTGAGCCTCATTGTAACACCGTTCAAAGGCATGTAGTTGCCACATCTCTTCTAAGAGATAAGCTACCATCAGCCTCGCTGGTTTATTTCCATTTCTGTTTGTAAGCATATTTCAGTATTTTACATTAATGAAATGAAGTATTATTTCTGTTGCATCTTTGTGTTTATGGTTATATCTGTAATTTGTTGCATTCTTGTTTAAATATGAATCATGTGATCACATTTTTAGACTCATCAAATGCAAAGTAATTCATTGATAGTAGTGGTATACATTTAGAAAATATGGCATTTGAAACCAATTTCAACATGACTGATTTTCCTCTAAGATTTAGCCATTCCTTTTTGAATGACACCTTCAACTTGGAAGTATGAGATCGTGATGAAGTTGATCCTTTATAACAATTTTTTCTTGATCCTTTATATCTTGCTTATAGGATCATTGTCTTGTGTCATTCACTCATATTTCGATGTCCTTAGCGTCCCATGTCATCCTATCACGTAATTTAGGTTTTGACCAAGGGAAATTTGTGCCATCAAAGTCACCCATAAATCACATCTCACCTCACCTACTTACCCCACATCATAAAGAAAGGTTGAATTTTTTAGCATTTTCCACATACTTTCATAATGAAAGGGCTTATCATCTCACTATATACTGAATTCTTCATGACTTCTTGGGAGTTAAAACCTGATCGAGTGGGCTAAAATTCATTTTTTTGATCAAATAGACAAACATTAGAACTTGAGAATGTTGGAAAGTGTGGATGTTTAGTTATATGTGTTCATTTTTCATGGAATGCTCTCCAATATCAAGGATGAGATATACAATGTTGTATGAGACATAATGTTCTCATATCTTTATCTATATTACAGAAGTCATACACTGAAGAGAGAATTGAAAAATTGAAAAGCACAATCTTTGAAAAGTCTAGAGACTGGCATCTAGGAATGTTGTTGATATTTGTTTAGAAGATAGTAGTAGAATAGGTATTGGTTCATATTCTTTTTTCTCTTCGTTTTTTTACTTTAATAATGCAACACTACTTGCATTAAAATAGGGTTAGTACATTCTCAAACCATGAAAAATAGAATATAATTTTTGATCCAAAGGGTAAAAAAGGTTGAGCATAACTATTAGTGCTTTGAGTTCTTTGAAGGTAAATGAAGTCTTTCTGAGGTCATTTTTTGGAGATTCGATGATGGCCCAGTCATCTTGGAAGAGGACAGATCATGCACAAAGAATAAGCTTCTTCCTAAGAAATGTGTTAGTGATAAACAACCTTGTCTGAGATAGGTAACAAGTGTGAAACTAAGCATCGTAGGGGTTCCTAAGGAAGGTAGAGCCTTAAATAGGTGGATTTGAGGTTACTAAATAAGTGTGAGTCTATAACATATCCAGTATTAAAGTTGGAAAAGAATTGTTTTGTGTTCATTCAACAATTTATGGTCTACATTCGAGACTCTATCTAACATTGGGTTATTGAATACAAAATATAGCTTCATACTGAGGAAGGGTATAAGGAATATTGAGTTTTCTGTAGGCCTAAATAATAAGGTTATCATTTTAGAGGTAGAACTATTATTTGTTGGAACATTTTCATATTTAATAAATTGTTGTAGTTAGTTGGATTGGTATTGGTTTTTATTTGTTGAGGAGCTGTTAAATTAATTACTCTCTATTGGAGCACAATAGTAATTCGAATTACATTGTACTTTTTGGATTGAACTACGACCATTTAATGATGAACTATTGAATTTCACTGGGGGAATTATTACAATATTGATATTAATATATTGAGATTATTTAATTATACACAGTGCATGAAATTTTCTTGAAATCATAAAATCTAGGGCAAAAAATTTCCCTAGCATATTACAAAGTATGCCTCTTTCTCCCTCATCTATAGTTAGAATGTGTATTTTTCAATGGAATTTTTACCTTTTTTTTGGAAGAAAAATGACAAATCCATTGTTATCCTTTAAATGGATACTAAACTCTTAACTAAAAGTCATGGCTAGAATCTAAATTCTAGGCAGAGAGTTTACATAACGTAGTGATGAGTCCCATCAATAAGTACATTTTGAAGGTAAATATGCCATCCTTTAGACATAATACTATCTTTCTCTTACATCAATTCACATTTTTCATTATATTATGCTTAGTAAGAGGAGTAAAATGTGTTTTTCATAGTGTGTGGCCTAGTTCGATTTAATTGTAAGAAATTGAAGCATTTTTTTAGGCTATTACTATGCAAGGGCTTGATGGATACAACTATGAGAGAATCAAGGGGGTTTGTCCACCTCTTAACTCCCTAAACATGACTTCGGATCACAATATCCTCTCTCACTAGTTCAAGTTCATTGGCAACCGAGTGACTCCTAGTCGAAGTGAAGATCAAGAGGGACAAGATCCACCATTCTTGAGAACAAGGAGGAAATATCTCCTACTTTTAAGGGAGATGTTTCAACTACCCTTTTGTATGAATAAACTACAAGAAGATCTCATCACGATTGCAGGTTTTTGTTCATCTAGGTGTAGCTATTGAGCTTCAAATTTGAAATTGTTTTTTTAACTTTTATATGAAATATTAGACCTGCGCTTTTTGATAATGAGAAGTTGGATTTAAAGTTGCATCTAAGTTAGTTTAATAAAGGAGACATCCTTGGGTTTGGGCCCAACCTAGAGGCTTTGATTTCTCTTCTTGTACTTATGTTTCTTATTGATTCTAAGAAGTTCATAGTTTCTTTTGTTTCAGTAAAGATTAATATATAAAGTCTTATGGTTGAAGCCTCTACATCACCTCTCTTGTGGGAGAATGAGTGGAAGGATTCACAGCCACAGTCCAAAAATACTATGTTTACGATTTTCGGGAAATGAATTAGTGTTACTTGTCTTGTTTTACATTTTATTTTTGTAGCTTAGAAGCTAGTTTAGTGATTAGATTAGTGGTATTGAATGAATTAGATGTTATTTAAATTCAACTTATCTTTTCCATCATGATTTATTTCATTTTGTTAATGTTAAATGGATGCATGAATGTGATTTATTACAGGGTTGGTTGAACTGAAGGGAAGGAACATTTACCACTTCCATCTTTCGCTCCTTCATCTTTCCTTCCACTTCTAAATTTTGTCACAAATCCCTATTTTATAAGCTATTCTACATATTACACCAAGAACACTCATCCTGGTGCAAGAAAGACCTACGAGAGGTCCTGAGCTTAGCTTGGGGCTCAAACAAGCCTCCCTCCATTTTCCTCAACTTCCATACTATTGGCTTGAGGGAGCCTAACCAAGTGTCAATGTTAGTTAGCCAAAAAAATCCATACCCTACTATCCCTTTTGGCATCAACCCACGGAGCACAGACTGAAGTCTCACCCTAAGCAGTATCAGTGGATGCTAGAACCAATTTTCTACACCCTTGAGATGGTTGTGTTATTTTATTCCAACTAGACCTTGCCTTTGTGCAGGTCGCATCATGCTCTGTTCTAACCTTCAGTACCTTCGGGATCTATTACCAATGGATTTCACACAGCCCTAACCAGGGGCTGAGATACTTTCGTGCCACTAGGGCAGTGAACTGTGATGTTTCCAAAACTACGCCAAGTATCTTACTTATCTTATTAACATATCTTAATTATCTTCACGTAAGCATATAATCTAACTTGCATTCACTTAACCAATACAATTATATACATTCACGCATCATATAAGCATTAGAAGTTAAATTTATACCCAATACAATAGATGCATAAAACAAGAAATAAAGACGCAGAATTGATAGAAACGTCTCTTTATTAATACTTCATGATGATTACAGACTCGACTCACCCTGGGCACTTAGTTGCAGGGGTCCTCACACTCAGCTGTAGACTACTAGGCCTATGCGCACTCAGTTGCAGAGCCTCTACCTACGGTACGACCCAAACTTAGACTTTTACTCCAGAGCTATCTCACATACATCCTTATTCCATCTTTGTATTATGCTTAACTGACTTTTTTTATCTACTTAGAGCTTCACTCTATTTATACAATTCCATGGTCCAGAGACCATGGGTAGATATTCTACAATCAACATTACATTATCAAAATAAGGGCGGACAACTCTATGACTCTTTAACAAATACGTGCTCCGCGCCCACAAAATGTGGAGTCTTTACATTGTAGTTACAAAGTTGGACAAAAATCTGGGCTCTTAGCCCCAAAACCACACTTAGGGGATCTCGCGTCCAACAGGCCCCAAAAACAAACATTGTCACTCACCCTCAAGTCACTCTACAGGTGTGGAGATCTTAGCGTGAAGACCTCCCACCTCTGTTTGGATTCCTGCAAGTTCGGCAGCACAGTGCGGCTGCCTGCTGGACTTCCTCCATGTGTTGTTCGGTGACCACTACTGTTAAACAATTTCCTTGAATCCTCTCTTAAGTTTCTTGCAGTTGCACAAGATTTGCTTCAGTGGAGGCTGTAATTGTACATGCCTCATCGATCCATGGTTGTAGGCGTGCTTTCAAGACTGCCTCTTTGTGCGGAGCAGCATCCACCTGTTCCTTGAGTGTGTTTTCCTGTTGCATCCTTGCAAGCCTCTATTAAGGGAAACCATATGTGCTATCCATTTTACCTCGTTGTACTTTTGTTGTAGCTTACATGCCTCTGTCTCTAGGCACGCTATGTTTCGGTCCTCCTGCAGGGTGGTTAGGAGCTTGAATGCCTATTTGCACAGCTTCATGCAGTCTGTCACTGCATTGTCAACTGTCGCCATCGCTATTGTGACCGTGGTGGTTCGTTCTTCTCTAACCTCTACCGAAGTTGAAGGCTAAGCCTTCAACTATAGTTCTACAATCTGTAGGCTCAACTCCAGCTAAACCCTGGCCATCTCTTCTCTTACGTCACACATCCCTTAGGCTAACTTTCAGACGTGTGCCTACACCATTCCTTTGCTTGAATGGACAACTTTGGTGTTATAGAAATTTTTGGGCACTTCAACCCCAATCATAAATGTCCATAAATTGAGGACTCCTAAGTCCCTAAAAGTGTTGCTTCACTGCCTAAAGGAACAAGGTCAGCTAATTACATCATCTCCCATAAGTTCTCCACATAAAACAGCTCATAAATGGTCAAAACTGGACCATACTGAAAGCTCAATGTAAAGGGTATGATGCATATCACCTTCCCAGTGTACAAGGTGTGATGCAGACTGGATTGCTCCTCTATAGGGTGTGATGGTAGGGAATGGACAAATGGCAGGAACAAAAATGTGAGGTGGAAGATCATGGAATCTTCCAGAAGCTTCCCCTCTGACACTTGCCTCTCTATTTTTGACCAGGGATGAGTAAGCGATCATCATTCTCCAAGTGGAAGCAGGAACTATCAGAGAGAGGACACTAATCAAGATCTCAGAAGATGATTCACCTCTTTGTAATCATCTATATATGGATCCCCCATCACAGAGATCCAGAGGCTGGAATTTTGTATCTTATAGAGAAGTGTTGTTAGTTTTCTGGTGTACATTCATAGTGTTGGGTGATCCAAGCTTTGCTTGAGGTGAAGAAGGGCTTCCTAGCTGGAGGATGATGCTGGGTTAGAACATATGGTTGTAATCGTCTTGCTACTTTTCATGTTAATAAAGCTATTCTTGTTTTCTTCCATATTCTTGTGTACTTGTTTATATATGCATTTATATGGTTAACACACATCTTATCCTGTTTTATTTATGAACATAGATCTTTGTTTCTTCAATTGTAGTATGTTGTTGTGATTCCATAGGTCCTTTTTGAAGCTGGGTAGATGAACAAGAAGCGGTGAAGCTCTATCAGGAAGGAGAGGAAATCAAGCGCAAGACTCAAGTAGGTCTTCTTGATTCTCCTCTTGTCTATTTTCATAAAAGAAAACAATAGTAGACTTTCCTTGTTTGTTTCTAAGATAGCCACCCATCTTAGTGGGAATAGTAGCATCCGAGTGGACACTATTCCCGGTAACAAAATGGCGACTCTGCTGGGGAGCGACTAGATTACTTGTTAGCCTATCTATCCTTGTTTCTTTTATAAACTTACAGATGGAGCCTAAAGTCAAGCCAGCTAGCCTTCGAACTACATTTGTTATACAAATGCATAGTAGATCAATGCTGCTTCAGTCTATCTCTAGGTTTTGTTTATGAATTAAATAATAGATCTGCAAGCAATATAATTGCCCTAAGTGGTGGCTCTACTAACCTCTTTAGATCACCCCTGTGTTTTACATACACTGAGAATTACTTACTCGACCTAAATACCTGAACTGAATTGCAAACTGTGAGTGAAAACCTGTTTAAAGTCTCGCACTGGTACCATCTCACCCTGCCTTCAAGGCAGTCTGTATGCATCGCACTTCCCGAGTGCAGTAGGTATGCTGCATACTGGTTTCACTGTGTAACAGGTGCGATGGTCAGGGAGGGTTAACTTTACCCTCAGACTGTGGTTTTTTCTCACTGTTTTCAGTCCTATTCAGGAGTTTTGTTGTCTGTAGTCAGTGTACTTCTGTGAAAACCCTCTTCTCTTGCATTATTCTGCCTCCTTAGTGCAAAGAATTGTAAATGATTTTTATGTATTGTGCGTCATTTTCAGTTCTCTTTTGCAAAAAGGTAGCATAGTCGAACTGTCATCTCTAGATCTGAAAGTGTCGTAGCTGTCGTTTTCAGTTTTAGAAAGAAATCCCATTGTTCTTGATAGTCGATTATACAGTCACTATTGCATAGGATTTGAATTAGTAGTTTTAAAGTGTCGAAAAGAAATTTTCATTTCAAAATCGCAAAGTGTCTCTCTTGCTTTCACTTCATTTTGATAAAAGATTTTTTTTTAGTACTGTTGCTTTAAAAGTAATTCAGATTTGCACATGGCTTTCTTAACATCATTCACATTAAGAAGGCTGAAAACCAGTACATGCATGTGCGTTTTCATTTTGATTGCTTGGTTTGATTTAGGACTGTGCATTTAGCGTGTGCCCTGTCCTCTGTGAAGAAAAGATTCTTGGCTTTCTTCCCTTAGTAGCTAGGATTTTCATTGCCGAAAGAAGATTAAACGTTTGTTTATCATCTTAGACTGCATTTTAGGAATTATATACACATCACGCGGTGAACCTGAAAGGAAAATTGTTAAGCTAGATCAACTTAAAATAAATTCAATGAATCTAACAACGCTTTGGAACTTAACGCACAACATCTAGAGGTCTAGGCTAGAGACGTATTCCGGCGTTGTAAAGCCTGGTAACTGTTGCTTTCAATGCTGGTTGGGTGATTCCTCCACTCTGAGATGGCAAGTGCCAGTACGGACTTGTGCTCGCACGTACCGTCGAGTATATATTGGGAGACCACAATAGGCTGCATCCTTTATCCTTAGGAAGCCATGTCTGCTGCCCTATCAATCACAATGCACTGAACACAACATTCGGGAAGATTGAATACCATACCATAAAAAGTATTCTGTAGTTTTGCCATTGGTTTTGTCAATCCCCTCTGCCTAGATTTCCAGAGAAGTCTATTTTGCTCATTTTCAGACTCATCTGAGCACTTGTCACTTCAGGCTCAATAAAAATCGAAGGCAACTAGAGTCATCTTTCGTTTTTTCTCGACCCTTTAAAATTCAAAAAAAAAGTTGTGTCAAAGCGTCTAAAATTCATTTAATTCGAAAAAACATTCTTCCTTTTTTATTTTGAGTTGATCAAGTAATCCTCAATCATGGAAGAAAGTCAATCAAAACCCTGTCGTTCGCAAAGACATACAAGTCAACCGTCGTTGACTCCAGAAGTGAAACCATTCCGGACGAATCGAACTCATTTAATCAGATCAAAGTCTCCTAGGTTGGTTGGAGCAAGCACTCCAACATCCTCAGAGACTCCGGTTACTCCGAACTTTCTGGTATCCCTGCCTCTACAGAAGAAATTCCATAACAGCAAAAGGACATTACCACTGATCCTAGTGTGACAGTTAACACTTCTATTCCTGAACTGACTCCGTTTATAGCCGATTCGGAAGGTGTTACTCCCCAACCATCTGCTACTGTAGAACTTACATCTTCTTCGGCACCAGAAATATTTTACGTACCTAACGGTCTGCCTCTTCCTCCTGGATTGATTGCCATAGAAGAGATTTTGGAAGATCCTCCATCTAACAATCAAACGCAACTTGGAGACGGGATCAACCTGTATCCTTCTTCATCAGAAAATATTCACTCGCCCTCGGAAGTTCTTGAAGAATCATTGAGGAATATTTTGGATAGGCTTAATATGTTTGAACAACCGTCAACATCAAGGACTGTGTCACCTGACACAGCAACAGTGGAAGCTCCTTTTCCTATTCTGACAATGTTACGGTGTGCCATCTGTCCCAACCAGCTTTCAATCGCTAGATGGAGTCCATCCAGGGACTATTTCGATAGTATGGACTGTTCTTGTTTATTTGTCCAGAATTATATATGGAATCTCTTACGTTGAGTCTCGACAAATTGGTCCATCACAAGGTCAATTTGGGAAAACTAGTCCGCAAAGGCAAATCATTCCTTTGAGTACTAGATTACCGTCGTATGGAGGGCCGTGTACCCTTTCATTGTCTTCCTCGGAAGGACAACCATGCGTGAGTTCGCAACAAAATTTGGGTTATGCTGGAATCACAACTAGCAGTTGGGTGCCAATCTTGTCTCAACAACCAAGAGTTGTATGCTCAATACAACAAAGTTCACCTATAACAAACATCTCCACTATGTCGGCTATTGTGGCAGTATCGCAAGTACAAGCGTTACCAGTTGTATGCCAACCTTGAGTTTCACAGGTTGCGATGCAACAATCTCTTGTACCTCTGACACAACCACAATCACCAACTGGTGGGATGGCACAGGTTCAAACGTGGAACACCAATCCCATCTTGGTCAAATAGTTAGTGCTGGACAACAGCCCATGGCTTAACAACCATGGCTGGTGCAATACCAACAACCGCAATTCCAGCTAGCTTACCAAGGATATGAGCAACAAGTCTTTGCAAGTAATGGGTAGTTGTATCAACTATATCATAATTGTTATGCCCATCAACCTTACCAAAGTTACCAACATCAAATGCATTATGCTAGTATGCAAAGACCAACTACTCAAACGATTCCGTCTTATCCTGGGTATGCTCAACCAAGCCTGAATCAACAGTTGCCTTTCGTGGCAACTTTAGAGTTACCAGATTTGAGTCGACTAATGAACGATCCAATTGCCTATGCCCTTTCATGGCCGGCGATTCCACATAAACGTCCGTCAGATATTCCTAAATTTAATGGAAATCCAGGCGAATACCCATCGAATCATGTGATGACCTTTCATCTATGGTGTTCATCAAACACTTTGAATGACGATTTGATTCGGCTTCACCTCTTTCAACGCACGTTAACTGGTCCAACAACAAAGTGGTATATTGAACTACCTAGAGCTTTGTTTGATAATTTTAGTACCCTTGCCACAACCTTTTTGACCCATTTTTAGTTACCTATAAGGTACGAAACAGGAACTGATCTACTTACCAATTTCAAACAAACGACAACCACTCACATATCCGATCATATTCATGAGTGGCGGCATCGTTGTAGAATGGTAAAAACATATGTTCCTGATCAGCTATTGGCTGAATGGTTTATTAAGTCGTTGTTACCCGCTATTACAAAAGATGTGGCAAAGGGAGGAGTCATCACTGAAGAGAAAGTTATTGCTCATGCACAATATCTAGACTTGATCTATACTCAGTCTGGCATGCTCTACGATAAAATCGATGATGCACCTAGACCAGAATTCTCCGTTCCTCTGCCTCCTAAATCAAACAAAGACTCTCATGTCGGCGATGGTGTGATAGGTACGACAAGCACTAAAACCACGAAGGCTACATCGAAAAAGGCCCGCACAGTTTCGAGTCAAGATGCAAATGAGGAACTTCTAGCCTTGGAAGTAAATTTTGTGTCAACAGACAAAGGCAAAGAACCCAAGCAGCGAAGAGGCAAGAAGAGAAAACAAAGAAAAAGGAAAAACCAGGGGGACTCGTCTCCTAGAAAATCTTTTGTGAACCCTTCTGGGAATACGAAACCAAAAAATCCATGCAGTATATGTGATGAGGATCACTGGACCAGAGAGTGTCCATATAAAGAAGAACTTAGAAAATTATTCAAAAGTTCAAAAACCTCAGTTGTACTGACTGATCCGTTTACAAACCTAGGAACAAATTTGGTTGCTAGCGAAAATGCTTCCCAATCCCAAGTGCTAGTGTTTTCAATTTCAAAGCAACTGAATGATGCTCTAATAATGACAAGGATTAAATATTACGGGAATCCACAAATGTTGAACAATGAGGATAATGATCAACCTAGGAGTTCAACAACGACTTCAACTGAAGTCGTGCCACCCATCCTTCCTGAATTAACAATAAAACCGCCAAAGGGATTAGTACACAAGTCGACGTTTAATCCTTGTGCCCGAGCAGCACAACGCTATAATATAGTGGAGGATTTAGCTCAATCGCCATCTGCAATGTCGACTCTTGAGGTACTACAAAATTTCCCCTCCCAAAAGCAGGCTTTATTATCAGCAGTAGGTGGGATTGACCTAATGGATTCCAATCTTATACCTTTTAATCACAAAGGATGCGACCCTCAGTTACTAGCTCAATTAGCTTTCCTCATTCAAGTGAAAGCCCTCAACAAAATTGTTCATAGAACAATTATTCATGAGGGAGCATCTACATGTATCATGTTGATGAGTTGCTGGAAAACTCTAGGGTCTCCGTCCTTGTCGGGATCATCAACGACATTGAAAGCATTTGATGGATGAACATACACCCCGTATGGGATACTAAGTAACTTGCAAGTCGAACTGGGGGGCAAAATAGTAGAAATCGATGTTGAATTCATCGACGGAAATCTTGATTGTAGAATTGAGGCTTCTGTGATTCATCATAGTTATACATAGAGCTTCGGCGTAAATCACATGAAAGATACCTTTGTCGACGCGTTTCGAACCAACTAGTGTGGTTCATCGTCAGGAAATCTTGATTACAACATCCTACTGGGAAGACCCTGGATTTATGCCACGGTAGCCGTTGTGTCGACCTACTTTAGGAAAATTGCATTTCCTTCCCAAGGAGGAATTACAATCATCAACCAACAAACTTTTCTCCCCAACAGTTTGCAGGTTATGGGAAGCATTCCAATGATCCATGGAAGCCCTAGCATGCTTCATAATATTAGAGTAGGCCTACTAAAAGACTCTACGTTAATGGGAACTTTTACCCTACTGCCTCCTACAAATTTGGTGGAAGTGGCTAGTGTAGGAACTTACAATACGATATCTTCCATTCAAAAGCTGTCAGAAAACAATGTTAAAGTGGATCATTCACATGTTTTGCCTCTAACCCTAGTGGAAATATTATAGCAATCAATGTCTTCAGCATGGGAGGCAAACCCGCATCAATTCTCGTCGAGCGTTTGGATAGATAGGTCTAAGGAATATGGCACCCCTTCAAATCCTTGGTCGCAAGTACACTCTACAGACGAAGGAATCATCCAACAAATAATGATTGATGGGGCACCATGGGAATATTACCACCATCGTTCCCATCTTCTGAATTGGAAAGAAGATAATTCCGGCGACCTACACCATCCTTTTGTATTTGACTTTGTCACGAATACTGTAAATATGGTGGATTCCGAGAGAAAACTATCCAATATCGAAGAGACTACTGCCATAAATATGTCAACCAAAATAGATGTTGTAGAGAATATTCATGTTGGCAAATCTTGTTCTTCTTCAGAACTGGAAATATATAGCACTCTCTCTCGCGGGTTTAGAGATGTCTTTGCTTGGTCATATGATGAAATTCTAGGTATTAACTCGAGCATAGTTGAACACGACATTAAGATGTATCCAGATATCAAACCGGTACGACAGCGGCTAAGGCAGGTGCACCCCAAGAAAGTCATTGCCATCAAGGCGGAAGTTGAAAAAATCCTCCATGCTGGTTTCATTTACCCCATTCCTCTAACCGATTGGGTATCAAATATTGTTCCTGTGATGAAAAAACAAGGAACGATTAGAGTGTGTGTCGATTACAGGGATGTGAATCAAGCTTGTCTAAAAGACAACTAACCTACACCCTTTATCGACCAGATAATTGATGAATGCTCTGGATGCGAAATATTTTCATTTATGGATGGATTTTCCGGGTATAATAAAATAAATATCCGCTTGCAGGACCAGTCAAAGACTGCATTCATTTGTCTGTGGGGCACATTCGCATATCGCAAGCTACGCTTTTGTTTGAAGAATGCAGGGGAAACTTTTTAGAGAGCAATGAACTATGCTTTCCATGACATCAAAAGCATCGTTCAACCTTATCTCGATGATCTCCCAACTCATTCGCAAAAGCAGGCCGATCATTTGCACCATTTGAGAGCGATATTTCTATGTTGCCGACACTACAAGATACGACTCAATCCGCACAAATGTGTCTTTTGTGTAAGTTCTGGTCGTTTACTTGGCTTCGTAGTCTCAAAGGATGGGATTCGTCTCGACCCTTGCAAGGTTCAAGCAATCATCAATTTGCCTCCACCTTCAAACTTGATTCAGATTCAGAAACTCCAAGGGAAAGCAAATTTCCTCAGGAGGTTCATTCCAAATTATGTCGAACTAGCTAAAGGTTATACTCGTCTATTGAAAAACGAAGTACCCTTCGTTTGGGACCGGGTTGCGCAAGCCTCCTTTGATGCTTTAAAGAAATCTCTAATACAAACATCATTAATGTATGCTCCTAATTAACAAAAAGAATTTAACCTGTATCTGGCTGTATCAGATACGACCATAGCAATGGTTTTAGTTTAAGAAGACAATGGAATTGAACATCCTATATATTATTTAAGCCGAAACTTAAATGATATGGAAATGAAATACTCCTATTTTGAAAAGCTCGCCCTCGCAGTTGTTCAAGCGATACAAAGATTTTGACACTACGTCCTCTTCTGGAAAACTACCATTTTATCAGATTGCAACCCCATGAATTATATATTGTCACGACATTTGCTGGGTGGCAAATATTCCAAATGGATAGCAATTCTACAAGAGTTTGATTTGGAATTCAAAAATATAAATCAAAGAAAGCCCTAGTATTCGCGGATTTACTATGCGATCTCTGATCGTCATCCAACGATGCAACATCCGAAGAAGCAATCGTGGATGAAAATTTGTTTCTGATATCTTCAAGTGATTTGTGGTACGGAGAAATAATCGTTTATCTCCAGAGACAAACATATAGATCTAATACCTCACGCTCCGAACAATGAGATATTCAATACCAAGCAAAAGACTACGTGATCTTCGGTGATACTCTTTATCGTCGTGGTATCGGTACAGTTCTACAGAGGTACCTCACCCTTGAGGACGCCGAAAAAGTCCTGAATGACTACCATTCAGGCGCATGTGGGGGGCTTAATCCAGATATGCTACGGCACAAAAAAATTTGCGAGCAGGATACTTCTAGCCAACAATGTTCAAAGATTGTATAATGCAGTTAGAAGTTGTCGTGCTTGCCAAATTTTCGATAGCAAAACCAGAAGACCACCCGCACTGCTGCAACTAGTAGTAGCTATTGGGCCATTCGCAAAATGGGGCATAGATTTCATGACATGTAACCCCACCGCGGCTGGGGGGCATGGGTACATAATAGTCATGGTAGACTATTTTACCAAATGGGCCGAGGCGATGCCTACATTAAACAACAGTGGCGAAACGGCTACACTTTTCTTTTTAAATCACATAGTCTCCAGATTCGGTGTTCCACAGGCCATAGTCACAAATCATGGATCACATTTTCGCAATCACATGATGGTTGAGTTGGCTGCCAAATTAGGATTGTCCCACGACAGCTCTACTCCATACTATGCGCAAGCTAACGGACAAGTTGAGGTAATCAACAAAGTCCTAAAGCGCATGCTGCGAAGGATGATCGGAGTCCACAAACGGGATTGGCACCTAATCCTGTACTCGGGCTTGTGGGCATACCGGACATCGGTAAGAAATGCAACCGGGTTCACACCTTTTCAACTTGTGTACGGTCTAGAAGCAATCTTACCAGTTCAATGTGAAATCTCGTCCCTCAAACTCACAGTCGACCTTATCCCTGGAACCTCAGAAGAAGAGGCTTGTTTCTTGGAACTAATCCATTTGTATGAAACCCGTTGTGATGCAGCTTCAGCTAATGAAGCTCATAAGAAGCGAGTCAAAGAACAATTCGACAAGAATATCAAACCTCGCGTCTTCTCGGAAGGTGACTTGGTCTTACTTTACGACCAAGAATACGATAAATTAGGAGCAGGGAAATTCAAATCATTATGGATGGGTCCTTATATTGTTAAACGAGTATTAGCAAAAGGAGCCTACGAGTTGATGGGCTATGATGGGATTCCACTGGCGCAACCTCGCAATGGGTTGTACCTCAAGCATTACTATGCTTGATTTCGCATAGTAATCCTCATGCTTTTGTTACATTTTTTTTTCGCCAAGAGCATTTAGTTTGGTTAAGTAATCCACTTTTTTCATTCGTTGCAGATGTCAAACCTACTGGAATCATTCGTTGGATATGCCGATGGAGCAAGTCATAGTTTGCGGAACCTGTCTTCTCGGCATGGGCCATTTTCAATCCCAGCGGTGAGTTAGTAAGTTCAGAGGAGTGTGTATTGGTCGGTCTACAAACAATATCACTGAGTATAGAGCATTGATAGAACTCCTTTCTAATGCCATCACACAACGCATATTCTGACTTGTCAGTCAGGCTAGACTCACAACTCGTCATTCTACAACTCACCGGCATCTATTCTGTGTGAAATCAAGCTATCTATCGCATGTTCCTAAGGGTCAAAATTTTGGAAAGACAATTCGACTTCATCCAATATCAACATATTTCTAGAAGTTTAAACACATTAATAAACTCATTGGAAAATTATTTGTTATATAGTCATTTGCAACATTTATAAAAAGAAGCATCACATCAATATATGCAGCAGGATCATGTAACTTAACCAAAATAAAGCTCCGAAAATCAAAAATATATTTCATAATTGTTTATATTCTATACATAATGTTCTATAACCAACACAAAATCAATCAAATGACCCAAAACTCAAAATGCTAGGGGGAACCCTAGTCTAATGATGTTGGTAATAACAAGTCACCGCCTGTGCAATCATGTGTAAGAGCCTAGTCCATCGACTCAGCACTCTAGTAGTATGTCGCTGCAACCGCAGAGGCAGCTCGTCAGTCCTCACATCCATAATACCAAGGGTAAGACCCTCGATCTGGTCTTGTAGTACTGAAAGGGTCTCGACCACATCGAGGTCGCGAAGGATGGCCCTCCCAACAGCCTCTCTTGCTGGAGCGGCCGCTGGGTCTCTGCGGCGTACTGCCGATTGAGCTGGTCCAATGTCTGCATGAGCACATGATTTTTTATTAGTCTTGATCATAAGAATATAAGAACATTATAAAGAACAATGAACAAAGATATGGTCAGAAGAAATTACCCATAGCACTCCACTGCTCGCCAACCGGCAGCACCAAATCTGGATCACCTCGGAAATCCATACGAGCATATGGGAACCTAGCATAAACCATCTCTTAACGATCGAACCACTCAAATAAGGTCTCAGAAAAAGAAATCTGGTGCTGCCAGCGTGCCGAGACATGAGATCAACCCATCTCTGCATCCGTGGTTTAGTTGGTGGAGGTAGGCCAAGTGAAATATACTGCGGCTGCATCAGTGGGACTCTCTCCAAGGCGAAAGTAGTCAAAATAGAACCATAACCAAATTTCTTAGATCTTCCACTTTTCACCTTGGTCAATTGTTATTTCATCAAAGAAAGTACTACATCACACCAATTGAACACCTTCGGTTCAAGGCATTCCAAAGCATACTGCATGTAAGATCTGTTGGCCATGTGAAGAGGAGAACTGCCAGTCAGTCTAGCAAAAGTGAACAGAATGGTCTGCAAGGGCCGGTCAGTAAGATCTCGGATATTGATCTTATCATCCGTAATCGGCTAAGATCCCTCTCTGCAATTTCGGCGAATGTACTCCCTCACGGACTCACCCCCATGGGTGGAGCCTGATAATGAGAGAGGGACACCATGCCTCAATAAACCGGTCAGAAAATAGATGTCCACCACTTTCAAGGGGATCGATTTTCCCCTAATCTGGAATACCTGGTTGATAGGATCCCAGGCATTGAGGTAATATTGCAACAAACTGATTTGTTGCCTCATGCTAGAGATATGGGAAAACTTCAACAGGCCACAGTTTCGCAATGTAGCTACTATGCCCGGATCATGTAAAGAAATAGTGTAATCTTCTTCATGCTCGTGTTCTCGCCATGTAATGACCATTTTGCTTGGATGAATCTCTGAAAAAAAAACAAGCGAAAAGTCAGGATATTCATTTGGTAAAAAACAGGCAAAAATTCATGAGGAAACTGTGCAAAAAAATTCCTCCCTGTTTCCATCGCACCCTAGCAAGTGTACTCAGAGCGATTCATACTGACTAGTCAGTGGGAATATTAGTATGCATCACACCTTTCGACTAACGAAGGGTGCGATGGTCCTAGGGTGAGTTCTTCAAACCCCAGAGGCTCCGCAGGACAAGGAAACAAGCTTAGAATCTAAAATGAAAGGCATGCAATTGAAGAGCACAATTTTAGCTCCTACCTTGTCTGAACGACGTTGAGAATCGTCCACAGAATCTCCTAGAATCCGCTGGCAAAAATCAAGGGGAAAAGCACCTCCAGAGCTCCAACAAACCAAATTCAAATGAAATGGTAAAATGAGAGGTAAAAGTCACTTTTCATTTACCATGCACATAATTCAAGTAAAATACTAGTGCTTTTAACTCATTTATCAAGCATATGTTTTCATTTCTAGTCAGTTTGATGAAGCAAATGAACAGGTAGTACAATCTTTGAAAGAACAAAATGCTAAGGATGAATAAAAAACTCAATGACCATCATGGCGAGCAATGTTGTCGTAGAGAACAAGCTCGTTAAAAAATAAACCCTCCACGAGTAGTTTTAGCTCATAGTTCAAGCTCGTTAAAAAATAAACATAAGTCATGAGAAAATGTTTCCCCCAATGTTTAAGCTCATTAAAAAATGAACCGGTAAATAACCATTGTGAATGCCTTATCACCAGCTTTTGAGCCTTGGTCGTGTTCTCGCCATCACCTCCACTCCGTTTTTATCCGATCATTCACCCCCATATGATTGTTTACCCCTTCGAGGAACATATGCGAGGAGTGATTCTATTAGCCATCCTTGTGACACTGCCATGATTGGAAAATTCCAAACCTTACCTGGAATCAGCTGCTACCTGAAACCATCACTCGTTCCTCGAAAACGATTCTTCTTTAAGATCTTTTCACCTGACTTGTAAAATATGAAAATATTGCCGAGTGATTGGCTTGTCTGGCTCGCTAAAGTCATCAGAAGTGCTATCCCTCCTCTAGATTTTAATCTCTTTGGACCTGAGGGATTATTACACAAAAAGATCGAGTGCTTGTCTTGTTCAGCTCGTTAAAATTATCGAAAATTCATCCCTTTTGAATTATTTTACGCTTTTTCAGACTTAAGGGATTTCATGACGAAAAAGAATCGTTGGAGTCTCCTTTCCATTTCTTTGAGACTCTATAAAATTGAAAGGGACCGAGTTATCTTTTTCGTTAAACTTGTTAAAACCTAATAGTGACAAACTCATCCAAATGGACTAGAACTAGTTTCATTGTCGCTAGGCTTGCTAAAATATAGCGACATGTTCACCCGAAGGGAAAATTATAGAACAAGCATATGTTATCCTCCTCAAGCTTGAAAAAAATAAAGAGGTATTGGTCAGTAATGACTGGGGAAAATTGGGAAGAAAACTTAAAGAAACTTTATTGGTAGCAAGTCACTCTTGAACATGACATTTTCCTTTGGCATCCATGCCGGGTTGGGTTGTTCCATTCACTGGTCATCACCATTGGTCCATCACACCATCCATCTTTGGGGTTAACGCTACCAATCCATCGTCAGTGTCACCGATATGTTCAAGAGAAGTCATTCAGGCAATTCACCTGTGTCTCACCCACTGCAATACATTCATGCTTCATTCCTTCATGACCGCCATCCTGAACCCTGTATCGTCGATTGTTTTCACCTCCAAAATCATTTGCTTCATTCCATGTCATTGATGTGAAATTCATTAAGGCCCTCCTGTGACGGGTCACTTCTTGTTGACATCAGCTCATTATCCAAGAAGTTGACTTAGGAACAACCCTTTCAGTACTTTGAAGCTTGCATGCCTCAATGCCAAGTTTCTCACTTTCGGCAACAGGTTTACATCAATGGCCTTCGACCGAGATATTTTATGTGGTGTTCGACGCCAAGTCCTTTTTCACACCACGTGAATTGTACTGTAGTACCTTGAGGGTCATTGTCATTATTGGTGATTCCTCTCGTGCCTGTTAACAACTTAC
>APFE030935941.1:0-22697 GCA_000404065.3 Pinus taeda
ACTGCATGTTCGGTTGCAACATCTGTGGATTCTGTGAAGGATCCCACACCAAATTCATTCCAGGGTATTGACCTTGCAGATAAGGAGATCCATAACCAGGTTGAGGATAAGATTGATAGTAGGGTTGACCTGAAGGCAGTTGATACTGGCCTTAAGGCACATATTGGCCTTGAGGCATATACTGATACTAGGGTTGTTGCCCTTGAGGTACATATGAATATTGCCCCTGGGGTTGATATTGATAAGAAGGTTGACCTTGGGGTACATAGGAATACTGGGGTTGACCCTGGGGCACATATTGGGCTTGGGGTTGACCTTGAGGAAGGTATGGTCCCGTAGGGACATACTGTCCTTGAGGTTGCCCCCCAGACACAAACTGAGTACCCTGGGGTTGCCCCCCAGGCAAATATGAAGTACCCTAAGGTTGCCCCCCAGGCGAATAAGAAGTACCTTGAGGCTGCCCCCCAGGCGGTAACTGACTGCCTTGAGGTTGACCCGACATCTTGAGAATTTCTTCAGCACTCAACTGACTACTGCCACTACTTCCAGTTAATAACTTCTGTTCGTAGGGACAAGGAGATGCTCCTGAAAAAGTACCAGAAATGGACTGATAGCCAATGGGAACAGATGGACCACCGTATAAATAGGTGTCTGGAGATGACGGACTCGACATATATGCAGGAGGAGTAAAAAATCTAGGTGAAAAAGGAAAACGAGGTGGAGAAAAACCGACTGAGTTGTCCAAAAAGTTGGTCAACGAAAGATACCAAGTGGTAGCTCGAGGGGGACTTGTAAAAAATAGATTCACGCTCTCTGAGATCGAGAGAAGGTATATCGTCTTCAAGATAAGAAGCGCGATCCGCTTCTGGGGTAATTTCTTCAATAGAAATCAAACCAAAGGGGAGATCTTCAGTAATAACTCTTTCTACCTTCGGTGAACTGGGAACACTAGAAGATGGAGTAACAGGTTCGGATATTGGAGGCTCTTCACCTATATCACTGGTAGATGCAACACTACCAGTAAGTTCAGAAACCTCAACCGCTTCAGGATCGTATCCTTCTTCAGGTGAAAGCAATCTAGTGCCACCAGGAGAAACAAGAAGTTTTAATCCTTCGAGACGAGGCCGGATCTCTTCAGGAGGTTCACCGCGTAATCTACGGGCTTGCCTCAATAAATCGGCCACGGAAATAACTTCAGGAGACTCGCCCCGAAGTCTACGGGAGCGTCTCGGTGGTTCAGCCACAGCTAAAGATTTTAACTACTACAGACGAAATCAAAGTAAAATCTCAAGAAAAACACCTAAGGTCACTAAAGAACCAATCAATTTTGAAACACACGTCTAAAGAATCTAAGGCGTCAAACCAAACACAAACAGTAGCTTCCGGACCAAAAACACTAGTTGGTGATGAAATCCAACCTCGTAGGATTCAGTACAGAAAAAGCGGGTGGAACAGTTACCCCGGCAACCTTCTTAATGAATAGACTGGACCAAGTTCCTCCACTTTAACCATCTCGAGTGAAGTGAACCCCCCAGAAAATCCAAGTGAGTCTAGCGAACGTCTGCTCTAGGTACAATGGGATCTTCCCTCCACCGTCACCTTGGGTAGAATCCTAATATAATGGTCACTAAGGTCACCAACAACAACAAATACACCTAGGGGAACAGTCTACACTCCGACAGCACGCAAGGGCAGAGTATCAAGCTCAATCCCCTTACCGGCTCCTTGACAATAATCCAAGGTTTACTGATAAGTGACCCCTGGCTCCTCGACAATAATCCGAGGTTTACTGTTTGTAATACGTGTGTGTCTGGCGTCGTTCCCAACGAGGGAGGATTGATCCCCTCACTGGTTCGGACACGAGCTCGTGCTTCTCCTTTAAGAGGAGCTTTCCAGAATATAAATGTAACAGCTGGATTTATTCTATCACAAGATAAGCTACTTGTTTGGTTTAATAGTCTTGGAGAGTTAATTACTCACCTACTCCAAGACACTAGCATGATCTATGTTGGTGCTTCAGAGCCCTAGAAATAAAAATTTCTAAGTTAATTTTACTTTAAGCGTTGATTTTAATAGCTGTTCTTTAAGACAAAGGTAATGGAGATGAAACTTGATGGTGTATAGACTCGATCCAATTCTCTAAAAAATGCACCTAAGATGATTCGATAACTTTTCTTTTCAATGAATGTTCTAATTAAGAGAGTTGAGAAAATGCAATCTTTTCAATAAACACAACTTTCTCAAAAGACAATCAAAGAAATAATTCTCTTTATCTTTCAAAGCACACAAAACATGACCACTCTCTACTTCACGAAAAAATTCCTTTCTCTTTCAAGACGTCAAATGTTACTCTAAAGCAAATGTCGCGAAGGAGATCGTTGATATTTTCCTATTTAATAAAAAGCATGTAAAACTAATCTAATCAAAGCAATTTCAAGATCTATGCAAATCTATGAAAAATCACTCAAAAGCAAAACAAAGGAAATGAACCTAACCTTTCATAACAAGTTAATCTAAGAAGCAAAAGCTTACTAGGATGATTTCGGGATGTTTTACTTGGCAATGATTAATCCAAGGACTAGTTTATGCAGAATCACAAACTAATCAAAACAAAAACTCAATCTCTTTTTTGTTCTTTTTTAAAATGAAATTCACAACTTTAAATGAACAAGTTATATTGAAATTTTGCACAGAGGCAACACAAAGGTAGGTCGCTCACGAGGGTAGATTTTGTGACTGGTCCGACTCCTAAGAAGACTGACAAAACCAGAGATATCTAGGGCTTTGCGACTTCTAAACCCAAAGTCACTACAGGACCAATATAAAAACCAAAACCCTAAGGCTAAAATCTCAAGGAATTTCACTAAAACTTTCGACACTAATGGAAAAAGTATAGGTGAAGATTTTTTGACAGTCAACCAGTGGTCTGGGCAGTAAAGACTAAGAAAAACAAAATTCAAAAGGAAAAAGTGATAAAAAAGGAAATTTTCTTAATTTTAACAGGGTATGCAGGCAGCCTGTTTAACCAGGTGCATGCACGCTCTGTGTACACAGATACAGTGCGTACAAGTACGCACTGTGTCTAACTCAGAGGGTGCGTACTACTGCAAAACAAAGAAAACTAAGTTCTAACTCGACCCTAAGCTAAGCCACCCAAAAACACAGTCAAGCAACAAAAAAACAAAAGAAACAAGACTCTTTTCAGATCAAAGTAATACTCAAAGGAAAAATCAATCACATCAATGGATTCCCCAGCAGAGTCGCCAATTTGTCATGCGGAAAAAGTTATTTTTGCAGACAAACCTAACCTCCCTAGGAGTCTAAGACTCTCTAGTGACAAACAAAACAAACAAGAGCAATCCTTCTAAACATACATTATTCTATGAGAAACCAAGTGTTGTTCGATCCTACCTCAAATCCAACGCTTGTTGTAACAGTCCAACCTTGCTGATCCAAATGAGCTCCTCCTTCACTTTAAGACCTGCATACACTAACAGCAAACGATTACATAACACCTGAATATTTCATAAAACAAAGCATATTCATCACATAGACCAAGGAGTACATGAAATAATTCATTAACAACAAATCATTGAGAAGAAAGGACTTATTTGTATTAAGGAAACAAAAAAGGAACCATTACAACCTGAGCCTTGGTGTTGTGCAAGCTCCTCCCAGGGTCCAACAAGAGATTTTCTCTACTTTGACAAGCTCACCCACTCCCAATATGGCAACAAGGAAGGATAGTGATCTCTCCTCACAAGTCAACAATGGAAGTCCTAATTCCAGCAGCATTTACCCCTTAGAATGTTCAGCTTTCAACCCCCCCTCCTCTGGCCCAATGCCTGTATTTATAGTATTCTAGAGGAGGTTATTCAGTTCCAACATCAATGGGATACTCCCTCTTTTGGATGGGGTAGCTCCTCTCTTGATGGGATAAGCTCCTCTATAATAGGGATGCATGAACCATCTGGAGGCGCTCAATACACGTAAAACACTCTTCTAGAAGGCTCTAGAAGTGACCACACGTAACTTTTTAGAGATAAAAATCGCGCCTTTTGACCTTTACAAGGGTACGCACCCAACCTTTAGCTTACAGAGCGTATAAGTACGTAGGTACAGTGTGTTTGGAGTGCGTACACGCAGGCAAGGTAGAGAGAACCTGCGTACCCAGAGATAAACATGTTTTTTAAGTGACTTTCTCTCTTTTTGAAGTTTGACATGAAGAGCAGAGGTATGGGGCTTGACAAGGAGGACAATATGGGGCCATATTAACTACAGATAGTCATAGTGACAAATTTCAGTGTAACAGCTACATAAATTATCAATCTGAGTGTCATAAACTAATGAAGTGTAGTGCACTATATGTGCTAAACAACCCTTTCTTACCTCACTATTTTCAACTTTATGTCTATTTTGGGGTTTTTTTCTTTTGTTTCCTAAAGTCCTACTGCTGATAAGAACTTAGAAAAATGAAGTGAGAGTCTAAAAGTGCTTTTTAGGCCAAGTTTGGAAGTGAGGTTTTCAAAACAAGAGAGTGAAGAACAAAGCATATCTTCTTCCTGTTGTAATGATTTCCAAAATATAAGCTTGAAAAGACTCTTAAAATTGTTGTCTACTTAATTACAAAATCAAAACTTAAGTGAGAAAACAGAATTGCAACTATCTATAACAAACTGAAAATGAAATACTAACAAAAAAAAAAAAAAAAACAAACAAACTACTTGTACTATCTAATCTACTTGCAAAATTAAGGTCTTAATGAGCTACTGCAATTACGCTAAAGGAAAGAAACAAAAATGAAACTGCAATTATTCTATTTGTGAAAGCAAAACTAAATAAAGCACTATTATCACTCTGCCATATAATTTAGGGAGAATTGACTCCTTATGATAGCAACATTTGAGAGATTCCACTCTTCACCATTCTAAAAGAAGTAAACATTGAAAGTGCAAGGAAAAAAACTCAATCATTAGTAAGGCATTTCGCCACTTAGTATTAGGTTCAACCATCAATGAATGAATTTTGGAAATATTTCTTTAAATCATGAGTTGCTTAAATTGACAAGAAAATGGCATCAAGCTATCTAATTCTAAACTAATGAACAACAAGTAATCTCATTATAAACACAACATTTCGCCATTTAGTCAAAATATTAATCATCAACGAAAGGCTCTGGAAATATTTGCTTATATCATGAGTGACTACTCTTAAGAACGAAAAGGTACTGACCAACAATAAATCTCATTCATAAATTCCATATCTCACCATTTAGTTTGTGGATAAACCATTAACGAAAGGCTGTGGAAACATTCATTCATGTAATGAGTGGATACACTAAATAAGCAAAAGCATGAAACAACTTAAATTAAAAAAAAACTAAAAACTAAAGAACAATAGAAGAAGTGAGTCTAAATATGCTACTTGATACAATTTCAAAACTACAATTAAGAAGCTAAAGCATAAGGGAAACTAAAGAACTACTGCTACACTGGAATTCACCTATCAGAGTTAATAGAAACAAGTGACAAAAGCTACAATGAGCACAATGTTAGAACGATTATGGACATAAATAAAAACACAATAAATGTACAGCTGAACAAAAGAAGCAACAAATGGAAATGTACAAGAATGAAAATGAAACTCGACCACGCAAGGGCCCTCTGCACGGCCTAGGACTAGCAATGCAGTATTACTTCACACGCTCAGGTAGCCATAAAAAAAATAGAGTTTTTGTATATTAAAATAGAGTACTGAACGTCTCGTGCTAAAATGGAAATTGCACTACTTCCTCATCATAAAAAACATTAACTAGTTCTGCGTTCCAAACGCTGAGATTTATAAGAAAAAATCACAATTGTTTTAAGAGAAAAGTCTTCTACAACGGACACGTGAACAGGTAGTGCATCCAGGAATTTAGTCTTCGGTTGGCATAAATAGTAAATCTTTGAATAGTGGTTTTTGGATATTGTTATGCAGGTAGAAAATGACATCCTCATCTTCAGGAACAGGCCTCAGATTCATTTACGTTTAAAAACAGAGTTCTAGTTGCTATAGGACTTCTCCGTTGACTCCCCTTTGACCGGGCCCTTTCTCCTTGAATTTGATCAAATGGATAGCACACCAACCATGTACTGATAATTTCCCACCTACCCATGTGGCTCGTTTCTCTTCTTGACACCTGTAACCTGCAAAAGTATAAATATGGCTGCGGAATGGCCAGTTAGTTGCGGAATGTAGCTACATTCCATCGCTGAAGAACAAAACCCTATCCAAATAACACACATAATAATATAATTTGAAAATCCCTGAAATGCACTCCTGAAGGCAACATGCAATGGATTTTGATGGTTTAGGATGCATTGGCATGGGAAAACAAAGGAAGAAGGATGAATAAATTGCTTAAGAAAGAGGTAGTTTTGGAACTCAACAAGGACTACTATATTTTGGCATCAGTATGTTACTGTTGATCAAGATGAATATGTTAAGGAGTTAGAATTCCATGGTTGTCTAAGTTAGATTTATGTCCAACATGGCTTTCTCAAGCCATTTTGTTTCACATGGGTACAAGTGCATTGTAATGTAAAGTCATGTCAAGTGTAAGTGAAGTGTCAATGGTTGGATGTAACAGTCATATAACAGGTGATGATTGATGAGGGTAGTTAAACTCTCACAGAGGGGAATTTCAAGGGTCACCCCACCCTTTGCTATAAATAGTCCCTCATAACCCATTGTATAGGATTTTGGTCAGACAAGCTTCCGATAAGACAATGTTGGAGAGAGCTTGGACAATATTGTAATGCGCCTTGGCTTCTCCACTGCATGGAGCTAGTAGATCACTTTGAAGGAGCAGGTAGATGTGACTATAACATTCCACTATTGGAGCTAGTGGTTGGGCATAGATGTATCATATGACTGGAACTTACACTTATTTATATAATAATATCCAACACCTTTCATGCATATGTTGTATTTTATTCCAACTATCTTGTTTACTCTAAATGGCATATGTATTTGCTTTCTTATGCATGTATGTATGGACTACTTTGTATGAGTATGTATGAATATTTCTGAAATGTGTTGTTGGTTTAACCATCACTTTGGAATGTCTCTAACTTGCCTTCCAACTTGTGATGCGGCTTTGCTCATGTGTTCCCTTCCCATTCGATTACTATTACAGGTTGCTAAGGGGTGCACTCATCTCAACCCTCATGTGTTAGAACCTCTCATGCATCTTCCTCAACTCACTGCAACTGTCACACCCTTTCTACCGACAGAGTAATCTCACTTGCCTCTATGCGAAATCATGGTCAAGGCATTACCATAAAACCCACTGTTGGGACTCCTACACTGAATGGTATGAGGTCTAATTGGGATTATCATGAATATCCCCTCGCATGTTGGTGGGTCCAACACCGTCAACATATAGCATTAGTTGTATGCTAAACTTAGCAAGTGTAGCTTCTTTCAGATGGAGGTACATTGTTTGGGCATGTTGTCTCCAAGGATGGCATAGTAGTGGATCCAGAAAAGATGGGCTATTATGGAGCAAGAAACTCCTAAGAATGTGGATGAGGTGAGATCATTTATGGGATTTGCAAGCTACTATAGGAATTTCATCAAGAACTTCTCACGCATTACATATCCTATCACATCATTGCAATGGAAAGGTAAGAATTTCAAATGGACAAAAGAATGTGAGGCTAGTTTTGATCAACTTAAGCAGTTGTTGACACATGCAATAGTGCTAAAGATTGTCGACCCGGACAAGTAATTTGTACTATGTACAGATGCTTGCAAGAGAGGACTTAGTGGAGTTCTCATGCAAGAAAGGTATGTAGTGTGCTATGAGCCATGAAAATTGAATGAGCATGAGAAGAACTATCGAACAGACAATCTTGAGCTAGCAATGATTATACACGCATTGAACATGTGAAGGCACTATCTTCTTGGCAGGAGGTTTACATTGATGAGCGATCACAGTGGGTTGCAATATTTGTTTGATCAGTTGAACATGAATGCTAGGAAAGCTAGATGGTTGACTACCCTTAGTGAGTTTGACTTTGGGATTAGATACATCAAAGGGAAGGAGAACTGGGTTGTGAATGCTCTTAGGAGGAAGGTACATGTAAATCATATCATTACTATGAGCTCTTATGGGACAACGTTACAAGATTGGATCTTGTAGGGACGACAATGGGATGAAAAATACATGGAGACTATGCATAGGTTACATCATGGCACATGTATAGGTACATGTACCGGTGAACAGGATGCATACTATTGTCTCATGATAGATGGTTTAGTGAGATTTAAGGACATGATCTATGTCCTAAATTGTAATGAGCTCAAGAAGATTATCTTGAGCGAGTTTCATGCAAAAGCATACTCGGGTCATACAAGATATCAATAAACATTGTTGGTGGTGAAGAATTTCTACTATTGGTGGAATCTGAAGAAGGAATTAATGGAGTTCATGGCTAGATGCTTATATTGTCAATAGGTAAAGGTGAAAAGTAAGAATCCATGTGGTTTACTACAACCTATAATGATACTAGAATGGAAATGGGAGGTCATTTCCATGGATTTCATCACAGGTCTTCCGAGGATAGTAAGACAACATGATTCTATTATGGTCATGGTTGATAGGTTGAAAAAGGTAGCTCACTTCATTCTAGTAAAGACTACATATTCAACCCGTGAGGTAGCACTTGTGTTCATCAGAGAGATAGTGATATTGCATGGTGTTCCTAAGAAGATTGTGTCAGATAGGGATGTAAAGTTCACTTCGAATTTTTGGAAGAGCTATTTCCGAGCTTGGGTACAGAGATGGACTTTAGTACCACTTATTATCCACAAATAGACGGGAAGACAAAGAGGGTCAAGAGGATATTGGAGGATATGTTAAGGATGTACCTCATGCACCAGCAGAATAAATGGGAGGAGTATCTTACATTGGTGGAGTTTGCATACAACAATGGTTATCAGGAGCCATCGAGGATGAGTCCTTTTGAGGCATTGTACGGATGGAGTTGTAACACTCTCATCAACTAGAGTGATCGAGTGAATAGGGTACTTATTGGAATGGATATGTTGGAAGATGTGGAGCATGAAATGAAGGTTATAAAGAAGAATATGAAGGAAGCACAGGATAAACAGATCAGTTATGTGGATCATCATAGGGTGTTCAAGTATTTTCAGGTTGGGGAGAATTTGTATTTCTGCATCAAGCCCAAGAAAATCTCTTTGAGGATTGGTTTGTGCGAATTCGGCACAACAATATTGAGGACATTTCAAGATCCTTGAGAGGATTGGACTAGTGGCATATCGACTTGCGCTACCTCCAATACTGAAATTCCATGATATTTTCCATATTTCATTCCTTAATAATTATATAAAGGATGTTGAGCATGTTATTGATTGGTGTGTATTGTAGGTAGAGCAAGAAGGAGAGTTCCAGCCGGAGCCTCAATGCATATTGTAGCAGAAACATCTCATGCTTAGGAACAAAGCCATAGAAAAAGTTAAAGTGTAGTGGATGCAATTTGGGCCTGAAGAAGCCACATGGGAGATGGCAGATCAGATGTGGGCCCTGTATCCTTCATTATTTATTAGTTGAGGTAAAGTAGTTTTGGTTTGATGTTGGTATATGTTTTGCATGTGTTTTACTGATTTTTTGGTATATGTATGTATATGTATATGGATGTAAATACTTCCATGAGCTAAATTAAAAAAGGTCCAATAAGCGGTATGGGTGTCATATTATTATGGTTGTTATATTTTCATATTGTCATGATTTTGCTTTTGAGCAGGTCTTTCATTGTAAAAACCGCAACGAGATAAGTTATAAATCTCCATTGGAAATCTATTTTATCTTTAGCGGTTTTGATGAGGTCATCATATGTTTTAACAACGAGGATGGTGTTCCCTAAGGGGGAGGGTTTTATAACCACCCTGGTGAAAATTTCATGTAATAAAAGTTAGTAAAGGTAAAATAAGACCATTGTTAAGGGACACTTAGTTCGAGATAAATTTTGGGCAAAGATATCGTAGTGGGAATCATCGAATGTGTGTTTTGGCTAAGGAATATTGGCAAAAGCATTAAAAGGAAAAAAAACATTTTTCTAACATTTATCTATGAAAGCAAAGGAAATTAGGAGTAGAGTAAGGTGAAACGTCACAGGTTGAATATGAGGAGGAATTTGAAGGAAAATAATGGAAAATTAAGAAAATAAAGACCTCATTAATAAAAAGGCTTATGAGGATCAGTTGGTAACCTTTTGTCAGTTCAAGTTTGGAGCTCTCTTATTATTCTCTCTCTCTCTCACACACTCTTGGTCACTTAGATTTTTCTTAGACCATTGTAGCTTCAGATCAAGGAAGGAAAAGAAAGCAAAGGGCAAGGAACGAAAGCAAGGATCAAGGAAGAAGAACAGGATCAAGAAACTTCAGTGGGAATACTTGCAGGTAACCTTTTACATCTGTGATTTCCTAGCTAGTTTGGACATGCATGAATTTTCATGTTGGTGTATGGTTCTCTTACTGTTGGTGGCACGACTTTTCTGAGTTATGACAGTGGGTTTCATCCTAGACTTTCCTTTTTACGGATGCCATGGTGTTGGGATGTTTATTTCAGTGTTTAGTTTTAGTTTTCTGGATTGGATTTTAGAATCTAGGGCGGAGGTGGTATCAAGGTTCATTCCTAAAGGTGTAGGAATCCATTGACCAATTTTGGTGGGATACATGGTAAAGCTTGAGGGAGAAGTCTCGGTTTAGGTCCTAGTGGTTCGGGTTTGTATTGCGGTAAAGCCTGAGAGAATGGTATCAGTTTAGGGCCTAGTGATCTAGGATTAGATTGCGGTAAATCCTGAGAGATAAGGAGAAGGAAAATTCCTCAAGGATAGTGATGGAGTTCGGATGGAATTCCAACTTCCATTTGGTTGAGAACAAAGCACTAATTTTCATGTGATCACGGTTTGGTGAGGGTGGAGGTGTTTTAACCTCTGCATTCCCTTGGTTGTTATTGGATTGGTTGTTCTATGAGATCCCACATTCATGTTTGGAATATGGCACGGGGTTATTGGCTAAAAGAGAGATTTGGTTCAGCCATGTCTATGGTCGGGTGGTATGTGGAAGTCCCAAACCTGGTCAAATTTCCCTATGCTTGACAAAAGATAAGTTCTCTTAGTTTTGTACTTATTTATATATGGATTTAATGGCGATCATATTTCTGATATTTATATGGTTTAATGTTGGTTATAAGAATAGTTATGTGATTGATTCATGTCATGGTTATTTCATGTATTTACTTGTAATTGTCAAATGGATGGATGCAAGACCTAATTGATGATATAATATATCAATGGAGAAGGAGGTGATCCTTCTAGTTATGTTTCATAAGTTCTTTCAATCATTTATGATTTGCCTTGTATCCTAGACCTGTAAGTTACATTGATGCAAAGTGTTTGACAGAATGTCAATCCTGATTAGGGATGCTCAGGCCTAGTCCTGAGGTTCATTTTTTATTTATTCTGAAGTTTATTACAAGTTTTGGGTAGAGGCTGGGATTCTGGGCTAAATAACTGGCTCAAATATTAGGGACATTGGCACAAGTCCACTGAGAAAAGTTGAGGGACGTTGGCACATAGGCTTGTGAGAGAAAATTTGGCTTTTGGATGCTATTTTTCCTATAACATGAGAGAGGCTACTGGTTAGAAGGATTAAAACATCAGTGGGCCTTAAGGACAGGCTATTTGAGTGGCTGACATGTCTCCTAGCAGTGTTGTTACTGATGTGGATGGATTTGTTCAAGGTGTTCTGTCAATTCCATTTCCTTAAGTTCACCAAGGAAGTTGAATCCCTTATAGTGAACTTTCACATCGCATGTTTACCTCAGCTGGTCGATTGCTTGAGTGGACCTGGGAGGAGGGTGTGCTACAAAAGTGTCGTAGAATGTGGGGTCAAAGAAACAAATGAAGATGTAAAAAAAATAAGGGCAATACATCAAAAATTGTGTTAGGGTTAGCTAGGCGACATCACCACCACTCGTTTCCAACAATTAATATTCATCGTTCTCAATAAAAAGTACAAATGGCATATCCCTTCATGTGGGTGAGGCTGGGTGGAAATGACTCAGTAGGCTAGATGATCAGGATGACAATGCACCACATGAACTAGGCCTACCCTACAACATCACAATTGTACCAGTTTCTATACTACAAAATACCGTGAAAATTTAGGCATGAAATAAATAAACTATATGACCCATTGGACTATGATTATATTACTATACATGATGGCGACATTAATGGGGAACCTTGAGGTATATTATAGTTAGTATTATAAGCTAAATATTAAGCCATTTCTTTTGTAAGATGCAAAAATGAAGCCAAGGGGTAAATAGAAGTATGTCCCCATAACGTACACAACTGTGGAGTACTAAAGAAGGTATGTTTTTGATAATTATTTCAACGTCTTTTCATTAGAACTTACAAACCTTTTGCATCATGAACTAGGAAAACGATAAGGAATTGTGATAAAACATGTGATATTAATATGCAAGATGAAAACACTGAAAATTGTCATTTCCTTATGCAGGAAGAGGGAAAAACGAGAATTTGTCATTCCAAAGGAAAGGACAAGGACGGGTTAACCGCTGTCCCTTTGACGGGAGACCGTATGCAAAAAGGGCAAAGAAAATCAAAGCGAATCAGCCCTGGAAAGGAACTGGAGATATTGGCTCGGCACAGGAAAGAAAAGAGTTTATGCACTTAGATATCTCCGCCTTCACCCTTATAAAAGGGGCAGCACTGTTAGCTCGAGGAGGGATGTTGTTATGTTTTATGTAATTTCCTTTAAGATCAAAACTTCGATCATCGTGTCTCGTTAATAACTGATCTATTGTAATTTCAATTTATGCATTAATACAAATTTGGTTATTATTTCATCTTTGAGTCTTGAATAACTTCAAGTGGTGTACCCCTGGAGGCTAAGGGCCCGACCCTGGAGGACACTTACTCTTGTACCATTACGTTTGTTTTTTTTGTGGTTTGCTTATCGACATTATTTGGTAATCTGATGTGTTTTGTAAGTTTACATCACATGCTCTATTATGTTTAATTTATAAAGGTTTCTAAAGACAGAACTATTGTATTGACTCTGCATCATATCATTGTTCTTTTAGGTGTTGATATAATACTGCTAGTCTTTACAAAATACTGTTGTTGTTCCATTATAGAGCCTTTGTGTTGTGCACTTGTTCATTAACATTACGGAATTCATCTTGGGAGTTATGTTCTTTGCGATTGTTGGATTTATAAACAATGTTGTTCTATTTTGAAATTCAGTCGTACCCTTTCTAACTGAGATTGATAACTGGATCAGATTACTATTAAAGTGTGTTGTGTGTATATATGGTCTTTAAGCGATGTTCTATAATTCATCAGTAATCAGCGCTGTTCCATTTTGGTGTTATTCAATCCGCCTTTAAGAGTGAAGGATTGGCGTTTGATTCTTGTAGATTATGATTAGGACATTCGATCTTACAGACTAAGGTGTTACTGCTTGTTAGACTTAGTTGTTGTTCTATTTCTTAACTACTATTCCATTTCAGGTTTGCTGTTCGATTTCAGATTTGCTGTTCTATTTCATAATTGTTGTTCCATTATTGCTATTCTATTTCTTAATTGTTGTTCCATTTCTTATTTTCCGTTCCACTTCTTGTCATTTGTTAATTTGGTGTGAAGAACGATCTCAGGCTGTAGTGAGCATTGACATCTACTGTCCGGCTCCCAGATCCACGATCTATTCTCTGCTTTCCTTTTCCATCAGTTTCCAAAGGGATGGGTTATTGCTACCGAACCTTTGACTGATAAATTGCTTAGTTTTCTGAATGTGTGGTTTAATCTTTTGAAGTAGTTAGTTGTAAACAAGCACCCGTTTACTCTTGTATTTTTAAACACTATGCTACTAGCATTACTCTGGAAAATGATAGCCTCAGATTGAGACACTCTTTGAAATAAGAAAACATTCCCGGATTGACATATTAATGTGAGGTAATTAGAGGTGAAAGAGACCCTTTTTATAGCTCCACATTTTGATGCCATTGCCGGGGAAAGAGTGTAGCCATTTGTTCTTTTTTCAAAGTAGTGTACGAACCTGCTAGGGAAGAATTTGGTTTTGAAAACGGAAGGTAAGAACCTATGTGTGGAACATGTAATAGCCCTGCTCCTTTGCCCGCTTTCCTGCAGATTTGCTACTGTTTTGTTTTGGATAGAATTTAGTAGTTAATTTGTGTGCATGACTAAGCAGAAAAAGACAGAAAATAATTCCAAACCTCTACCCAAGCCAGAAAAAGCTAAGGGGCCGATGACCCTTGGCCGACCAACCTTCATAGACTAAATCTACAAGAAAGAAGAATCTCAGCCCTCAGTAGGACCCAGAAAAGTTATTTCTAAACAGCCTAGTAGTTCCCTTCAGGCCATAGGATCACCATCTGTAGCCTTTACTGAGGTGCATAGTCAAACTGAAGAGCAGTACTTTCAATAAATTGAAAATTCTTCTCCAGAACTATTGCAGGAAGGGAATTTTAGTAACCTTTGTGAAGGAGGAGGAGAGACAAGGGGAACCGAGGAACCGAGATCTCCTCTTGAGACAACTCAGCCATTGAACAGCCCAGAAAAGGGAAGTGTTGCAAAAATCATCTTTGAAGAAACTCAATCTCCTCAAGCTTTAGGCACTCTCATTATCCCAGATAGAGGAAGTGCTATTAAAACTATTCCTGTTAAAGCCATTCCCTCTCAACCTAGGAATACCCTCCTAGATATCCCAGAAGGTTATTGGCATATATTCGACCCAATGGCTCAAAACCAACCAAACAACCAAACCTCTACATTACAATACCCCATAGTGGATTATGCAGCAAACACGCCTATGAAAGCAATCTCTCTTCAACATATTCCTACATTCCACGGTCTTACATCAGAAGACCCAGATGCATTTTTATTTGAATTCGATGTACTGTGTAGGGGATATGATTACACCACTGACCTCCAGAAACTGAAACTATTTCCCTCTACACTAAAAGGGGTTGCTTTAAGATGGTTTATGGGATTAGGTGGTGGGGTTATAAATAGCTGGGATCAAATGAAAGAATCTTTTCTAAGAAAATATTAGGACTATTGCAGGTCTAGAAAACTGAAGTACGAAATATTCCAGATGATAGCTAGACCAAACGAAACATTAGAGGAGTATGTGGAACGTTTCCAGTATAATCTACAAAGATCTCCTTATGCATCACTCCCTTTACTTGATAATTTAATAAGGGGCATGAAGGAACAATGGATTGAAACATTACACATTATGGGAAAATGAGATATTTATCAAGAAAGTTTTGCTGACATTATTGATTTATGTATCAGGAGCTCGAGAGGCAGCACAAGAGTAAAACCAACAGAACATGATCGGTTTGTAAGAGATAATAAAATTTCGACAGAAGGAGTAACGCGTGTAGAAATTGGAAATTTATTGGAAAATTTTAAAACTGATATACTAGGGACACTAACTACACAACTTGATATTATGCAGGCCAAACAGAAGCAAATGGAGGCAGAACAAAATTTGGCAATCTTTTGTCCCCGATGCAGGAAAAAGCATAGCCATAAGGAGTGTCCATTGGATGTAGTCCAAACATGCGCCATCTGCACAAAAGATCACCTTACGGAGAGCTGTCCCTCATTTCCTGGATTGAAAGCAGTGTATAAGGAAGCAGAAGAAGAGCCAAAATCAGTGTATTTGCTCAACCAACGCTGTCAGTGGCAACTGCGACAATCTGGTATGTTTCCAAACCCAACTTCTTCTTTTCAGCCTTCGCAGTATAATGCTCAAGAATATAATATGTGGCAAAGTCAATTTCAACCCCCATTTCCAAACACGTCACCACAGTGGTTTCCTTCCTCAACTCCATGGTTGAATCAAGCAAGCCAATCTGGTTGGTCGAATCTTCCTTATACCCCACCATATTAGCAAAGTAACGCATACCCACCACAATGGACTCCCCCTACTTCACAAAGTTTAGCCTAGCAGACAAACTGGCAGAGACCAATGCACCAGCCAGTAGGAACCATTCCGCTCCCTCAACCTACACTGCTAGCCTTAAACAAAATCCCTAGTCTAATCTGAGACCACAACTCCCAGCCCAACCCAACCCCAATCCTAATAATAGACCGGTCCAATCTGTCCAAATCATAGAAACACCAGAAGGAGGAGCCGATCTGAGGGAGTGTAATGATCTTCAATTAAGATCTGGGCGTATTATTGAAACCGAGGGAGATAAGACATTTTAGGTTGAAAATTAGTTACCTAGAGAACATCTGTCACAAGAAGAGGATGTGAATAAACAACAAACTCATAGTCAAGCAACCACATCCTCTCCCCCATTCCCAAAATGATTAGTCATACCTCGACCTATACAATATCCTGATTTTGACATTCTAGGAGAATTACAAAATTTGTACATAAAAATTCCATTCCTCCAAGCCATTCAAGACATCCCGATATACGCAAAAACTATCAAAGAATTGCACATAAAGAAGCCAAGGAGGAATATAACAAATAATCCAAGAGTCCAAGTAGTCGGCACTCTATCCGACTTATTATCAGGAAAAGAAACACCCATTAAATACAAAGACCCAGGAAATCCAATAGTAACTGTCCAAATTTATGGTCAGACCCTTTCCAATGCCTTACTTGATCTAGGAGCTGAAATCAATATCTTAACCACCACTACTTGCCAAAAGCTAGGCATTACATCTATAGAACCCACCTCTACCTTGCTAGAATTGGCTAACCGATCTGTGGTTAGGCCAGAGGGCGCACTACCTGATGTCATGGTCTCTGTTGACTCCTGGGAATACCCAACCGATTTTCTGATAATAAATCCAAAAACCCGACTTGATGGACATCCTTTGATTTTAGGTAGACCTTGGCTTGCAACTGTTGATGCTTATATCGGTTGTCGGAAAGAAAATATGATCATAACTAGAGGAGCAGATATCAAGAACTTAGTTCTATATCCTCTAGCGCAGCCAAGTGTCACAATAGTCAAAACTAATAGGCACCCTGTATCATACCTTACTGATAACATTAGATCTCCATTAACTATACAAGAGGCACTTGAATTCAAAGACCAAACAGAAGACGATGCCATTAATAATTTCATTTGTCAAACTGAACTCACATCCCACACACAATGTCACATGATAAAAGCAGCATTTGATAGTGAATTAGAAAAAGATCCTCTTCAAGATACACATGATCATACAGTACCTGTTGCCTCTGTTGCAAATAGTAAAATTGTGGAAATTGAACTGGGAAAAACCTTAAACATTAATGCCAACCTCACATCCGAAAAAGAAATGAAACTCATCCATGTGTTAAGGAAATATAAAGAAGAATTTGCATGGGACTACCCTGATATGAAAGGAATTGACCCCTAGTTATGTACACACCACATTTACATAGAAAAGATGCGAGACCTGTTCGTCAGCCTCAAAGGAGACTAAATCCTCATCTAAAAGATGTGGTAAAAGCTGAACTTCAAAAATTTTTAGATATCAATTTCATTTATCCTATCCCTGATAGTAAATGGGTCTCTCCGCTTGTGGTGGTACCAAAAAATAATGGGAAATGGAGAATATGTGTGGACTACAGGGAGCTAAATAAAGCAACATAAAAAGACCACTTCCCTCTCCCATTCTGTTATCTCAAAATCAGACCCTGGAAGGTTGCAGACCAGGAAGACTTCAAGTAACTGTTTCTAACCTACTTTAGGTTGAGGCTTAGCCTCCCCAACTAGAGAGGGCTCTCTCAAAGGGTTAATGTTTTTTATTATAGTTAAGATGGCTAACTCTTGTGAAACAAATGTAAAAATATGAATGGTGGAAACACATTTAGCAACTATCCATTGGGCTTATGGAGTCAACATCATTTCAGTATAACAATGGTATTAACCTTACATAGAAGTCAGGGCATTCAACATTCAACACATTCAAAACGTACCAAAAACATATGGGACCACACAGTCTATGAATGTATACAGGAAGTTAGAGCACTATAAGTGAATTCTAAGTGATTACACATTCATACCACTGCAAATATTAGGAAAAGAATAACACAACACATTCGGAACATCGAATCCCTCTTGAGTCCTGAGAAGTAAAGCCAATATTGTATTACTAAAACAAAGTCTTTACATGAAGCCA
This sequence comes from Pinus taeda, assembly GCA_000404065.3. Classification (NCBI taxonomy): domain Eukaryota; kingdom Viridiplantae; phylum Streptophyta; class Pinopsida; order Pinales; family Pinaceae; genus Pinus; species Pinus taeda. Next base: position 18,261 of record APFE030935941.1, read on the forward strand.
AATATCAGACCTTTCTTCAATAAATTTCCAACCCTTTGTACATTTCTCTTTCTCCTATTTATAGAGCTCTTCTACCTGATTGAGATTCCTCCTCAAGCATGAGGGGAACTCGAAATCTACTTCTAATGACACCTATTCAACTTTTAACTACCTATTAAATGTAACAAACTTCAACTAGACTTTCTAGAGATCTAAATCAAGTAGGATTCTAACACCATGTTATGCTAATAATAGCCTTGATTACAATGGTTCTCGTTCTTTGACATCTGGTCCTTTTTTAGTTTGTTTGTGATGGATGTTCAAGGCTCCATGCTGGTCTTCCATGCCACATCTTCTCCATTGTCCTGAAACATAGGAAACTACCCTTGCTCATCGGTCTTTAGTTTGCCTTACAATTTTCCAATCCACAGAAGCATGTCCTTCATCTTTGATTATCCAAAATGTAACAGATGGCCACGTCCTTGATGTGCTGTCCACCTCCTTTATGTGTAAGGGAAAAAACTTTTTCAAGCTGTTTTGACATATTTTGAACGGTGGTAAATGTGCTCACTTTATGACAAAAATTTAAAGTTGGATTCGAATCCATATTTTCTCCACCTGTCTTAACCTGGTTGAATGTTGAAGCTTCAGATGATGCCTTATATATATTCCCCTTTCAAAAATTCCCACTTATGTTTCAAAACCGGTTGATTGATATTGGATTATTTAGCTTCAACAGTTTCGTAGCGCGCTACGAAACTGCTGAGCTTTAGTCATCACCTTCAGCAGTTTCGTAGCGCGCTACGAAAATGCTGAGTTGTTTCAAAAATCTCAGTTCCAACCCAAAACTTTGCTTATTTGAGCACTTTGCCGTTAAAACATTCTTGCAACTGTTTCAAGACCTTCCAAAATTGAATGGGAATGTTTGGAAAGATTATACCAAGCAAAACTATCAAAACTTTGAAATATATCCTTACTTGAAGTGAGTTTTCTTTAGGGAGATCCTTTTTGCTGGTTCAATTGAATCTTTAAGTCGTCAACTTGTTTCTTCATTACTTTGATCCCAGACTTGAGGTTTGTATTGACTTTTCTGATAAATTGAGCTTCCTTTCTTGCAGGAGTAGTCCAGCTACGAAATTGAACATTAAAATCAACCACCTCAGGAATTTGAAAAGTTTGGTCCTCCCATCAAGCCTGCATTTAGTTAAAATAAGCCTCCTTAGCTGCAAATTTCCTAGCAGCTTTCTTTAATCTAGCAATCTCAAAGTTGGAAGATTCCAATCTCCTTTTCAAGTTTTCCACACTGCCTTCTTTTTGAGTGGCAACTGTTTTGCCTTTATCCTTTCTTTCATGAGGTCGTGTCTCCTCCCCTGTTTCATCTGCTTTTGGTTGCACCTCCTGTACTTTTTTGAACTTCCTTGTTATGGGTCTCCTGGGTTTGAAAACAAATTGTTCAGCTTGATCATCAAACTTGAGTTTCTTTGAGGCTTTGACCTTCTTAACCTTCTCTTTTCCTGACTGTATCAAATTAGCTTGAACTAGTGGGGACTCTTCAATGTCAATTGCTTGTAATAAATCATTTAAATCTCCCTTTGAAACAGGACTTTCTTCAATAGCCACTGACTTACCCTTTTCTTTTGCCACCTGGATGCTTGTTCTTCTTCTTTGAACTCCTTCACTTGTGCTTGATTCATGTGTAGTTTCTTTATCCTGAATTTTCTCTTTAAGGGACTACTGGGCTGTATCCTGAATAGTCGGTGGCTTGGTGGATTCCCTTACTTGTTTTCTTGCCTTTAACTTTGAAATCTTCTTGGCTCTTGTTTCTGCTTGAGGATCTGTTGTTGAAAAATCTTTTGCAACTAGAGGGCTGAGACTGGTCTTGCTCTTGAAACTAGCCATGAATATAAATGTGTCCCAGTCTCTACCTACCCTTTGAAGTTCATGCAGAACAGGTAACTTAATCAGGCCATGGTGAAACAAAGAAGTCTCACAAGCCTCTTTTCTTAGGTGCACCTTGTCACACATTTTACTCAAACTGCGGAATAAGTAAAAAGGTAGATCAATAGATGCCTTCCCTGTGAAATGCAATAGAAGTTTGAAATGGTACGAATACACCTTGTTATATCTTCCTTCACAGGTCAGGTACTTCTGTATACAGGTGAGAAAATGTCCGTAGGATTCTTTGACATAGCTCCTAGGAACAGACTTGCTCAAATCCGAGTTAATGAATTCCTTCTTTAGAAATTCTTTGCATGGGTTCATGTCAAATTTGAAATTCTTGAACTAATTTTCGTGCCCTCTTGGAATCTCTGTAACTATGGATATCATGTCTGGTGTGACCTGCAATTCCATCATACCAACCTTTGAGTTTAATCCTGTAAAATTCAGTGCAAATTCTTTAGTCACTTGTGCATGACCTCCCTAGAGCTTTTTGCAAAAATTCCAACATCCAGCTTGTTTAAATGCCTGTTTGACCTCTCTGTTCTTCAAGGTTATATCCAAACCTTCATGCTCATTTCTCAGACATTTTCCTGATATGTGGTCTTTCCTTTCTACTGATCCCTCCATGAAGATTCAGTGACCTGTAGGCAGGGAATGCTAGCACTGTTCAAACTGCAAACTCTGCCTCTCTTGAATTTCTGCCTCGCCTGATAGCTGCCTCGCTTGATGAAAATGTTTTTTCAAATTGAAATATTGCAGATTTGTTTCTCATGCAAGGCTTACAATCATCATTAAACTTGTGCATAGGTGGCTTTCCTTGGAACTTGTATTTCGTGTGTATCAACGTACCTAGTGGTTGTGATAATGGAGATAGGTGGTTTGACGTGATATGTGGAGTACATGAACTGACAAAGAATGACGCAGCCATAGATTAACTTAATAGATTTGACAGTTGGGAAAGATTCGCTGCGGAATGCACGAATATCTGATTTCGCAGCGCGGTCAGCGCAAAATTTGAATTATGCGCTGCGAAATCACCTAATAATGTATCACGCTGCGTAAACACCTAAATGACTATTGCACTGCGAAACTGCTAAACAGGATTAATGTGCTGCAAAACACTTTAGAATGGTTACATGCACTACGCAATCACCTAAAAAGGCTTTGTGGTACATAATGATTTTTAAAACAAAGTGACACATGGCTATGAGATCGGTGATGAATGAGGGTGACCAGTGACAAATGAGAATGCATTCTTGACTCACGACCTCCTAAGACTCAGACTCTAAGGAAAAATGAAATCAAACTTAGACTAACACTGACCTTTATCATCAAGCTAGTATGAGAAATTTTGGCATTAGATTTCTTAAGTGATAACAGTGGCTCCACTTGGGATAGTGTGCTCCTGTAGTACACTAAGAACTCGCAGGTCCAGTGCTTTGTCCATTTTATGAAAACATAGATTTGCTTGATAAGCATCCCTTTCCAACTTCTTGGGCCTTCACCTCAGCTTGAGATTTCTGTTCAGCTTGTCATTATTTGCAACAAAAGAAAAACTGATAAAACGGGTATATACAATGTTGTGAGAAACTGGCAGAATTTTGATCAATAATAATGCTTTAGGAACCTGCCATTGAAAGGTCCTCCAGCATATGGCTTTCCATCAATCTCTTGCAGAATATAAGTATTATTTCCATGAAAAGCAGAAATTTGATATGGCCCTTTCCACAAATTTTCAAATTTACCATGCTTACCTTTCTCTTCAATTCTAGCTTCCCATTTCAATACTTTATCATGGATCTGAAATGTAACTTCTTTGATATTTTTATCAAATGTTCTCTTGATTATGTTCTGATTTTGTTGATGACTGTCAAACACCTCATTTCTTTTCTCCTGCAAGGCTATCAACGGATTGATTCTTCTTTGTACAACATTTGGTTCCTCCTCTAATCCTTGAATCAGCTTCATCACAAGCACTCCAAGGGATGTTGGAAATATGGCTTCAGCACTGTATACTAACTCATATGGTGATGTTCCAATGGATCTCTTTGTACAAATCCAGTCAGCCCACAAAGCATACTTTAATTTCAAATGCCAAGCTTTCTTATTTTCTTGCAGCAGCTTCTTGATGATCCTTACAAGGCTCTTCTTTGATGATTCAACAAGGCCATTTCCTTGCGGATAATAAGAAGTGGAATGTCCAAGAGAAATTTGATACGGATGGCAAAAATCAATCATTTTCTTGGACTTAAAAGGTTGAGCATTGTCAGTTATAATCTTCACTGGACAACCAAATCTTGATAATATATTATTTTCTAAAAAAGAGATAATCACTTACTCATTTGCTTGCCTTGTTGGTACCGCTTCTATCCATTTTGTAAAGTAATCAGTGGCTGTGAGGATCCAGCGATGCTGACCTGATGAAGGAGGATGGATTTCCCCTATAAAATCTAATCCCCATTGCTGGAAAGGCGCTTCAACATATTGTTGAAAATAATACTGAGAGGGGGGGGGGGG
>APFE030935941.1:24946-87475 GCA_000404065.3 Pinus taeda
TGAACTTTTCTCCTGCGTACTTCTAAATTCTCATCATATTGAGAGCCATGCCATGGGTGTTGCCATCAAGTACAACATCTGTAACATATAACCATACCAGAAACATAATGCCAACAGGGCCAAATTCCACCTTAGGACAGTGCATATGATGGAGAATATTATTGCATTGGATTCCTCTTTTAGAGAGGTCCAATTTTGATATAAATATCATCTCATTATGACAAGTAGAAGTGGAATTTTGAATTTATTCTCTCTCATGCACAAATTGTCAAGGTCAGCCTCACTCAAATGTAGGCTCAAGAATCCCAATGGATGTGTCTCCTCACCCTCAACAAATTGTATAAATAGGAGTGACCTCTCTTCTCATTTGGACATCACTCATCACAATGTACATCTCTCTCTCCTCTCTTGATTGGTTTGTATAGCTTGGGAAACCTCTCTCTTCTTAGCACGCACGGAAGGAGGCCAAAAATTTCATGACAAGGATATACCAAAATTTTAGAGCAAAAATTCAACGTTGACCAATGTTGATTTGACCATATTTGACTTCGGTATTCAGGGCAGAATTCTGATTTCTCTAGGCCGAGTTGTTGCGCACAAAATCGAGGTGGGCAGGTTGACTTCAATGTTGACTGCATAAATTACAATGGTGTTTCTCTTTCCTTTGACTGGGTTTGACAAAACTATTTCATTAATTTTGACTCTTTTTGAAGGCTTAATTGGACTGTTGTTGACCGAGATACTTGGAGGACGTTTTAGTGCTGATTTGACCAGTGTTGACTTTCTAGTTAGGGATGCAGTTGGCTGCTGATTTTGACAGGGCTTTTTGACTATGTGTTGGGCAAGTAGATTTTATTTACACACACTCTCTCTACTAAACTATTGAATAATAAGAAGAATATTTGATCAAAGTGTTCCCCACATTGGGGTTTTTCCCTAGAATCCTCCAAATCTTGTGTCCTCTTGTCTTGTCTTGTCTTCTGCACATGTTTTTATGTTCTATCTGCATTTCCTATCAATATGTTTAAGTTTAATGTGATTGCTAATGGAAATAATTGGAAATTGTCATTGAGCTGATAAGGAACATTGAAGTAAATTGTGCTAAAGCATAGAACATGCCTTTGTTGTCTAAAATTAACATGGTATCAGAGCTCAAGTGAAGACAAAACCCAAGAAAAAGTGAGGAAAAGCAATCACTGAGGGAAGCTGTTGGACAAAAACTTGGAACTAGTCCCAATGATGACTACATCTTACTTCAAATCCAAGGAAAAGCTTAAGGACAAGTCCGACTATCATGCATGGAATATGTATCTAGATTTTAATTTGGAAGAAAATGATGCCATAGATTATGTCAAAGGAAGAGTAGTGGAGCATCTTTCAAATGTATCCGCAGCTGCACAAATAAAGTACAAGAAAGGTGAGGTTAAAGCTAAGAAAATTATTGTTTATATTATTCACAAGCCTTTGGTTGCCTATATTTCGGATTTGGGAACATCTAAGGAGATGTATGAAAAGCTGGTTGGGGTGTTCAAAGTAAATAATGCAAATCAAGTCAGGCTTTTCTCAAGAACAAGTTGAAAGACATCAAGATGTATAGAGGAGTATCGATTCAATCCTACTTCATGAGGATTACTGAAATCAAGAATGATCTCCTATCTATTGGAGAAGTCATTAGTGACAGGGAGCTCACTCTTATTTCACTTGGAGGCATTACAAGAGAATGGGATGTGTTTAACACTAACATCCTCAACAATGATAGGATTCCAGGATTTGATGAATTATTGGCTAGATGCACTCAAGAATAAATAAGGACGATGGAAAGAGACAAGCCCTCAAATGGAAACAATCTTATCGCCTTCTCCACTCATGCTAAGAGGAAGAACAATGTTGGTCCAAGAAGGCAAGATCAAGGGTACAAGTCAAGACTCAAAGCCTAGGAAGGAAAGGAAGATGCTTCAATTGCAACAGGTTTGAAATTTTTTCTGTAGAGTTTCCTCACAAGAAGGATACTCCAAGAGATAATGAAAACCATAAAAACAACTACAAGGGAAATGGTAATCAAAGGAAAATCAGGTTCAACAACAAAGGAAAGAGGAATGCTCCTACTACTTGAAATGGAAATGGTCATCTGCCCAAGAAGTCGAAAAACTCCAGGTATGAAGAAGTTAATGTTGTAAAGAAAAATGAATTTGATCTTATTTCTTCCCTCACCACCGCCTCTCCTATGAATACATTGGATCATTGGTTGATTGATAGTGGTGCCTCAAGTCACTTTGCTAGGTACAAAAAGGATCTCTCAAACTTGATTTAAAATAATACAAATATGGAGATTATACTTGGGGATAATGTCACTTATCCTGTGAAGGGAATTGGGTCTATTACTCTTCACTTAAATCAAGGTCAAACCATTCATTTACAACAAGTCTTGTATGTACCTGATCTAAAAAAGAACTTGGTCTCTATTTTTGTGATGGAAGATAAAGGTTTCAAGGTAACATTCATTGATAGGAAGGTTAGTGTTTGGAAAAGGAACCCAAGAGATGAATTTACTCTTTGAGTCAAGGTTGAAGGTCTCTATTAGGTTGGAGGAAGTCTGTTTGGAGAAATGACTTGCGATACTTCTCTTCAATCTGAATTATGGCACCAAAGATTTTCTCACCTTCATTACAAATCCTTACCTAATGTAAGGAAGATGTTCACAGGAATGCCCAAATTCAACTTAGATAATGAAGGAGTGTGTCAAGGTTGTGCAGCTGGAAAACATACAAGGGGACCATTCCTGTCAAGTCAAAGTCAAACTACCGATATTGTTCATTGGTCCACTTTAATCTATCAGGTATGTTGCTTGTTACATCTTTGGGTGGATATTTGTACTATGCAATTTTTGCGGATGACTTCTCTCGCAAAACATGGATCTATTTATTAAAGAAGAAAGATGAGGTGTTTAAATGGTTTTGCTCTTTCAAAGCCTTGGCCGAGAATCAAACAATGAAGAAGATGAAAATATTAAGCACCGATAATGGGACTGAATATGGGTCAAGTGAATTCATTGACTATTTTAGAGAAGCTGGGATTAAGAGGGAGACCACTACTACATACACTCTTGAACAAAATGGATTTTCCGAAAGGAAAAATTGAACTATCATAGAAGCCACCCATGCCATGCTTCATGACCAAGGCCTACCAAAGTTCTTATAGGGAGAATCTGCCAACTTCACTGTGTATGTTCAAAATAGATGCCCACATCAAGCAGTGGACTTCAAGATACCTGAAGAAGTATTCATTGGTAAGAAACCTGATGTTTCTTATTTTATAATTTTTGGTTGTCTCGTATATTTTCACGTTTCGAAAGAGAAAATAAACAAGCTAGGTGCATCTGGGAAGACAAGAATGTTTGTGGGCTACAGTGAAACTTAGAAGGCACATAGAATATGTGCCTCATGAAAGGGAAGTGGAAATAAGTCATGATGTCACTTTCAATGAAGATTCTTCCCTTAGGAAAGTTCAAGGTCTTCCTGCCCCAAGGAAAAACAATAATGATGATGATACAACAAAGTAGAATGAACCTCCATCTGATTACCCAATGCCCAATGTGGAAGGTCCGATGGATCCCATTGATCCACCTCCTAGTGAACCCTCTACTTCAAGAAGAAGACCTTTGTGGCTCAAAGATACTCTTAAAGAGGCTGAGAAACATATTTCACCAAGGGGGAAATTTTGTGAAATCAAGAAGCTGAACATGTACCAAGGGTACTTAGCTTCCATGAGTACCATTGTACAATCTAAGCCTTGTACATTCGAAGAAGCCATGAAAAACCAAGTTTGGAAGGATGTGATGAACAGAGAGTATGCGTTGATCATGAAGATTGATGTCTGGGATGTGGTTCCTAGACCCAAGGACTAGTCAGTGGTCACTTCAAAACGGTGATACAAGATCAAACATGGAGCTGATGGAAGTGATGAAAATTTCAAGGCCATATTCATTGCTCGAGGCTTCTCTCAAAAGTAAGGTATAGAATATGATGAGATATTTGCATCGGTTGCTCGATATATCACCATCCATTCGATCATAGCCCTTGCTGCCTTGCAAGGATGGAGTCTTCTCAAAATGGATGTCAAAACTTCCTTCTTGCATGGCTCGATCAAGGAAAATGTCTATGTAGAACAACCCAATAGGTTCAAAGTTTAATATCACAATACAAATGTGTGCAGGTTGAAGAAATCCCTCTATGGGTTGAAGCAAGCCCCTAGGGCTTGGTATGAGAGGATTGATAACTACCTTATGAAGCTGGGATTTACAAGGAGTGATGCTAAACTGAACCTATACTTCAAGATTAAAAAGGACATGTTTCTCTCTCTGGTCCTTTATGTGGATGATCCCTTTCTGACATGTGATGACCCTCTCATTCATCAATGCAAGAGGGAGTTTGCTTCTGAATTTGAGATGAAGGACCTAAGACTTATTCAATACTTCCTAGGACTGGAGTTATGGAAAAATCTAGGTGAGATTTTCCTTTCTCAAGGAAAATACATTGTGAAGTTGCTTGAGATATGTGGGATGGTGGATTGCAATTCCATATCTACTCTGATGGAACTCAAATTCAATAAGTAATGTGGAAGTGCTTTTGGGTCTAGATTAGTGAACCCTTTTGAGTATCGTCAATTTGTGGGGGCCCTGATGTTCTTGGTAAACTCTCGTCTTGAAATATGGTTTGCTATGAACATGTTGAGTCAATTTATGGTCTAGCCTCATCATATTCATTGGATTTCTACTAAGAATCTCTTGAGATATCTCCAGGGCACAATCCACTATGGACAAAGATACATCTCTAGGAACTTTAGGCTTTATGGAGATTCAGATGCTGACTGGGCTGGCAGTGTGGTGGATCGCAAGAGCACATATCAGTGTTGCTTCTTTTTCAGGTCTGCTTCAATATCATGGATGAGAAGGAAGCATAAATTGGTTTCTTTAAGCACCACCGATGCTGAATTCAATGCTATGAGTATGACCTGTTATGAAGCTGTTTGGTTGAGGAAGATCTTCAATGAGCTATTTGAGCACGTGCTAGATACCATCGTGATCTTCTACGACAACCATAGTGGGATTTTCCTATCAGAGAATCCTGTGTTCCACTACTGATCCAAGCACATTGATATCAAGTACCAATTTATCTAGGATATGGTACAATGGGGAGCAATAAGGCTCCAACACATCAGGATGGATGAGCAGGTCGCAGACATTGTCTCGAAGCCTTTGGGGAAGGTCAAATTCTTAACCTTTCGAGAGAGACTTGGAGTCGTGGAACGACCCTCCAATGAAGGTCTTGTATGAGTTGGAAATTGAGATATGGGAGCACCTGGGGGCTTGGGGTACTTCTTGGAGCTATGAGCGACCATAGGGTGAGTGGTTTACCTTCCCCTAGTGGTGCGCTAGATACAGGGTGAGTGGTTCACCTTCCCTTGTGATACCCCATGATGGTTGACATGTGTGTAGGGTGAGTGGTTCACCTTCCTCTATGACTGTGGACACATGTATTTAAGGTGTGTGGTTCACCTTCCCCTACGATTGAAATATGCATAGGATGAGTGGTTCACCTTCTCCTATGGCATATGAGCAGGATGAGTGGTTCACATTCTCCCACTGATGCCCCAACACACATCCTACCCATGGATTCTAGGACTCATGGGAAGTACCTCTCATCTGGCCAATGATTTGGGAAAAGATGGTTAGGGACCATAGCACTACCGATGCACGCATCATGTACTTCCATACTCCCTATGACTAGGATGCATGGTGTTCAACAACTTGATCTAAGATCAATGACTCCCTTTTGTCAGTGGAGAGTGGTATAATCTTGTGACTCACCCTCGATCAATTATTCTTCAATATTACTTCATGGTTCAAAAAATAAGAGCAGAGCATAACAATAATGAAAGAGATGGTACATGATGACAGAATGGCATGATGATGACAGATGGATTAGCTGGTGGAATTCTTTCTAGTTGGGAGCGAGTGTTAAAATTGGAAACTAGGGCCAAATTCCACCTTAGGAAAACTCATATGATGGAGATGATTATTTCATTGGATTCCTCTTTTTGAGAGGTCCAATTTTTATATAAATATCATCTCATTCTGACAAGCAAAAGTGGAATTTTGAATTTATTCTCTCTCATGCACAAATTGTCAAGGTCGACCTCAGTGAAATATAGGCTCAAGAAGCCCAATGGATGTGTCTCCTTATCCTCAACGAATTGTATAAATAGGAGTGACCTCTCTCCTCATTTAGACATCACTCATCACAACATACATCTCTCTCTCCTTTCTTGATTGGTTTGTACAGCTTATGCAACCTCTCTCTTCTTCGATGTGTGGCAAGAGGCCGAAAATTTCAGGACAAGGACAGGCTGAAAATTCAAAGCAACAGTGCAACATTGACCAAGGTATATTTGACCATCTTTGAATTCAGTTTTTAGGTCAGAATTCCGATTTCTCTAGGTTGAGTTGTTGGGTAAAAAAATTGAGGTGCTTTGGGTAGGTTGAATTCAACATTGACTTTAGATTTGACAGTTGAAATTACACCAATGTTTCTCTCTCCTTTGACTAGGTTTGACTGAACTGTTTTGGGATGAATTTGAATCTCTTTAAAGGTCGAATTCGACTGCTATTGACCGAGCAACTTGGAAGACGTTTTAGTGCTGATTTGACCAATGTTGACTTTCTGGTTAGGGCTGCAGTGGACTGTTGCTAACTGTTGATTTTGACAGGGTTGTTTTGACTATGTATTAGGCAAGTAAATTTGATCTATGTACTCCCTCTCTCTCTCTCTGCTGAACTATTGAATAATAATAAGATGATTTGATCAAAGGGTTTTCCCCACATTGGGGTTTTTCCCTGACATCTGCCAAATCTTGTGTCCTCTTGTCTTGGCTTGTCTTCTGCACATTTTTTTATGTTCTATCCACATTTACTATCAATGTGTTTAAGTTTAATGTGATTTCTATAGGAAATAATTGGAAATTGTCATGGATTGTGTTGTCGCACAAAGTGTCTAAGTAGCATGACAACGCTCAGAGTAAGCGTTGTCACTTGTAATCCTTACTCCGTTTAGACTCTCTCCTAGACAAGTCAAGGGGGGTAGTCCCTAAGGTGAATGGATGGGGGTAACTTGTGAAACACAGGCTCTAGGAGATTTTAATGCTGGACAACTTGATGAAAGTAAATGAATCTCGATTAACTTAGATGAACAGATTTAATGCTAATGTAACCAAGACATGACCACAAGATAGAAACAATTATAGACCAGTGCCTTTGATATTTGAATTAACCATCAACTAAATAAAACAAGTTATCCAGAACAATTTTCCAATATGTGACGAATAATGACAATCAGGAATAATCAATATAAACGCCTAGAACCGTATCATGCAAGAGATTCTAGATTTAGAATAATTTTTAATTAATGACCCGGACCTAGAATTAATTAACTTTCTCGTATCGCCAATATAAATTAAAACATTTATCGCACTTGACCATAGTGAAGTATAAAAAATGAATTTGATCACCAAATAACACTAAGGAACTTTAGGCTTAAATTTTAATTATTCTTTAGGCCATAACTTCAATGTGAAAAATGAACAAGTAAAATAAATCAAAGGGTTTAATGAATCGAATTTTTAATGGGGTATAGGCCACATTAATTTTTTTTAATTTTAAAGCATAATTCCTTTAATTTATAATTCCGAAATCTAAAGTCACAAAAAAATTTTAAGATTTTTAGATTTTTTAAATGTTTTATTTTTTTAAATATATATATATATATATTTTAAAATTTTAATGTTTTTATTGTCAAAAAAAAGAAAAAAGAAAAAAGAAAAGGCAAATCAAAAATAGGAATCGAACTACTTTTTTGTTTTCTTATTGTTTTAGATTAAAAAAAAAAAACAAAATTCAAAGCAAATGTAAACAAAATAAAATTTATAAAAAAAAAAAAAAAAATACATCACACTTAACCCATCCCTACGAATGTACAAAGAAAAAGCAAAAAAAAAGGAAAAAGGAAAACGTAAATTTAAATCTAACCTTAATTCTAACTATATACAAACACTAAAACCGTAAAAACCTAACTTAAGTCATATGCCTATACAATATACAAATAAAAAATAAAAAAATTGAAATGTATGTTGTTGTATTGTTATGCAGGTCGAGGGAAGGAGAAGGTGACGGGTAAGGGAGACTGAGAGATACGCAACGAGGAAGGAAGGCAGAAAATGAGGAGGATTAGGAGAGGAGCTCAATGGGTGGGTGAGAAGAGACTGTGATGAAGGAAGAGACAGCAGCAACAAGGATAAAACTACGGGTAGCATGTAGGTTTGTATGGATATCGCTGCACGTTTAGGAGAGGCATGGGCAACAACATAGGGAAAGGGAGATATGCGTGGAGAGGGGAATATCTGCTGCAGAGAGGGATGGAGGTTTAATTAGACAAGGTGCAGGTGATGAGCAAGGTAGGTTAGAGGAACACGTGAATTGCTTGTAGGTCAAAAGAAGGGAACAACTCAGATGATAGATGGATGGCGGAGAGGCAGCAAAAAGGACTGCGGATGGAGAAAAGTTAGAAGGAGAGGATGTGGGTTTCCTTTTTCTTTTGCAGGTTTTGAAGGCAACGGGTAGCAATGGATGAGGAGCAGCCTCAAATAGGGAATGGAGTAGAGGAAGCTTGCAGAAAGGAGCCACGAGGAGGAAAGGCAAGCGATGAGATGAGGGTTTTAAGCAGTTTGCCCAAAAATTTCAAAATTTTCTTGTAACAAAAAAAATGAAAACCCCAGGAAGCAGATAGAAAGAAAAATGGTGCCCAATAAAACTTAAAAATTCCCAGATTTAAGATGTTATATCTCTGTTTAAAATTTTGCCAATGAAATCCAAAAAAAAATCTTCCAGATAAAAAAAAAAATTAAACCTAAAACCCTGGACTGCAAAATTCTTTCAAAAAAAATTCTTGCAAAAGGATGTTGATGAACCTCAAAGATCCAGATCTTACCCTCTAGGTCCTAGATCTGGATTCTACATAGTTTTCCTTTTTATATCCCCAACTGGAAGACAACAATAAAACACCCAAGTGATATAGACAAAAACCCAGAAAAACCCAAGTCAGAAAACCAAAAATAATTATAGATCTATGTACATGAATGGCAGATCTATCATATCTAGGGAGTGTGAATCCAACTCCTCTCCCATATATGATAATCTGAAGCTCTTGAAAGTCAAATTTATCGATTTAGCACAACCTTTTTTTTTTAAATTTTAGAGGAGGTACTGAACTTAAAACCCTTCATGCATCACTCATAAAAAAGATCTTATGATAAGCCTAAGATCAAATTAAGCTAAGCTCTTCAGAAAACACAGATCGAGAGTTGGCTGGTTCAACCGAAGACTTCCCCGAATGCCCACTGATCTAAAAATCAAGACTTTCTTGCACAACTCAATTCAACCTTTAACATAGAGAAAGAAAATGATAATAAAATTTAGATAAATAGAGATACCTGCTATTATATTCAAAACTTAAATTATCATTCAAAACCTGGTGACTGAGCAAGATACCTGTACTCAAATCGATCTTCAGAAAACTATCATCAATGGTTAAAAAGAAATCTATGCATGAAAATGACACATCTTACAGTATTTCCACGAAGAGTAACACCAACAAAAAATTTAAACAGAGATATAACATCTAAAATTTGGGAATTTCTTAGTTTTATTGGGCACCATTTGTCTTTCTGTCTGCTGCCTGGGGTTTTCATTTCTTTTATTATAGGAAAATTTCTCCATCCGCGGTCCTTTTTCTACCTTTTTGCCATCCATCTGTCATCCGAGCTGTTCCCTTCTTTTGACATGCAAGCAATTCACGTGGCCCTCTAACCTACCTCGCTCATCACCTACACGATGTCCCATTAAACCTCTATCTAATGATAGTTACCTTTCACTGCCTTCATCGCAGTCCCTTCTCACCTATCCGTCGAGCTCCTCTCCTAATCCTCCTTGTTGCCTGCATTCCTTCTTAGTTGTGTATCCCTCAGTCTCCCTTCGCCGTCACCTTCTCCTTCCCTCAACCTCCATAACAATACAACAACATACATTTCGATTTTTTTATTTATTTGTATATTGTATAGGCATATGATTTAAGTTAAGTTTTTACGGCTTTAGTGTTTGTATATAGTTAGAGTTTGGGTTAGATTTAAATTTACGTTTTCCTTTTTCTTTTTTTCTTTTACTTTGTACATTCGTACGGATGGGTTAAGTGTGATGTATTTTTGCTTTATAAATTTTATTTTATTTTGATTTGCTTTGATTTTGTTTTTTTTTTAATTTAAAACATAAGAAAACAAAAAAGTCGATTCCTATTTTGATTTTGCCTTTTTTTTGGACATAAAAAAACATTAAAATTTTTCTAAAAAAAAAATCATAAGAAATTTAAAAAAAGCTTAAAAATAAAGACATTTAAAAAATTTTAAAATCTTAATTTAATTTTCTGTGACTTTGGATTTTGGAATAAAATAAATTAAAAGAATTACGCTTTAATGTTTTAAAAAAATTAATGTGGCCTATGGCCCATTAAAAATTCGATTCATTAAACCCTTTGATTTATTTTACTTGTTCATTTTTCACATTGAAGTTATGGCCTAATGAATAATTAAAATTTAAGCCTAAAGTTCCTCAGTGTTATTTGGTGATTAAATGCTTTTTTTATACTTCTCTATGGTCAAGTGCGATAAATGTTTTAATTTATATTGGCGATACGAGAAAGTTAATTAATTGTAGATATGGGCCATTAATTGAAAATTATTCTAAATCTAGAATCTCTTGCATGATACAGTTCTAGGCGTTTATTCATGATTGTCATTATTCGTCACATATTGGAAAATTGTTCTGGATAACTTGTTTTATTTAGTCGATGGTTAATTCAAATATCAAAGGCACTGGTCTATAATTGTTTCTATCTTGTGGTCATTTCTTGGTTACATTAGCGTTTAATCTGTTCATCTAAGTTAATCGAGATTCATTTACTTTCGTCGAGTTGTCCAACATTAAAATCTCCTGGAGCCTGTGTTTCACAGGTTACCCCCATCCATTCACCATAGGGACTACCCCCCTTGACTTGTCTAGGTGAGAGTCTAACAGAGGGAGTAAGGATTACAAGTGACAACCCTTACTCTGAGCATTGTTGCACTGCCTAGACACTTTCTACGACAACAAGATGATAGGTAACATTGAAGTAAATTATGCTAAAGCATAGAACATACCATTGCTATATAAAATTAACAGTTTTAGATGTGGTAAAATAGGACATTATGCAACCATGAGTCCCTTTAAAGATGAAAATAATGATGAAGACGAACCTAAGAAAATAACTTTCAAGAAGAAATGTTGAGGCAAAAAGTATTTCTTCTCCAAGCAAGATAGTGATGTTTATGATGAAAAAGAAGAATATGTTGGAAGCAAAGAAGTATTGTTAATGGCCTTTACAAATGAAACAAAAGAAGAAGATGAACGTCCAAAAGGAGGAGGAGGAAATATAGATGAGCTATTGATTAGTGCCATATAAGAAAATGAGACACTCAAGAAAAAGAATGGAAGGTTATCTCAGGAAATCATCTCTCTCAAAACTAAGAAAGGAGAAGCTAAAATAATAGAATATGCCTTGAACAATAAAGTTAAGGAAAAAGAAGAAATTTGTGAAAAATTGGAAGCTGAAGTAGTATCTGCAAAAAGAGAGTTGGACAAAGGCAACATCAATTTGAGGAGTTCTCAAAATATTATTCTCAGTTCTCAAAGACCACCACATGACAAATATGGATTTGGCTATACAAGCAAAACTTCAAATTCAAAGGAAGATACCATTGTTCATCATGAAAAATACCTATAAGTTTTACCGATGTAAAAAGGGAGTTGGACAAAGGAAACATGAATTTGAGGAGTTCTCAAACCTTGGATATTATTCTCAATTTTCAAAGACCACCATATGAAAAATATGGATTTGGCTATAAAAGTGAAACTTCAAATTCAAAGGAAGATACCATTGTTCATCATGAAAAATACCTATAAGTTTTACTGACGTTTTTAAAGGATCTCATCATAATAACATTGTAGGAAACAAGGTTCAGCCAAGGAATATGAAGCGATCGCTCCCCGAAAGGAATACCACATAAAGGAAAACTTATACTAACATGTATCAAACTATTTTTCTTAGCAATTGTTTCTATTGTAAATATTTTGGTCATCAAATAAAACATTGCAAGGAATATAGGGAAAACCACTAAGACAAGATTGTTGACATAAAGAGGAAAAATCAAATAAGAAGTTATAAGTCATTTTCTCCACTTTCAAAGTACAGTATAAAATTTTACAAATGCAATAATCTAGGCCATGAGGCACAAAATTGTCCACTAGATCCAAGAGAGAAATTTTGGAGAAGGAAAACTGAAGAATCTACCCCCGAGAAGTGCGACCTAGACTTATGTGGTTAGAAAAAGGAAAAGTAATGGTTTGTAGATAGTGGATGTTTTAGGCACATGATAGGTGATTAGAAAAAGTTCATCTCACTAAGCATAAAAAAGGATGGAAATGTGACTTTGGAAATAACAGATCTACTAAAATTGTTGGGAAAGGAACAATGAGTCTCATCTATGGCAAGGGGAAAGCACAACATGCTCTATTGTTGAAGGGGTCAAGCATAATATTTCAAGTTTCACCCAAATATTTGATGAAGGACATGATCTTGTCTTTTCGTTCAAAGGATTATGAGATAAGGAGATCATCTTCAGGAAAACTGGTAGGAAGACGATTAAGAACATCAGATAATGCATACATTCTCAGTGAAATTCAAGAAGAAAGATGATACATGAGTCAAGAAAATGAAAGTTGGTTGTGGCACATGCATTTGGGACACCTAAGCTTTGATAACTTGGTGAATATAAGCAAAAATAAAGCAGTGAGAGATATCACCAGAATCTCAAAGCCAAAAAATGCTAACTACGCACCATGTCAACATGGAAAGCAAACCAAGATCAAATTCAAATCAAAGGAATGTTCAACATGAAAGCCTCTGTAAATCATTCATGTAGATCTATGTGGTCCAACTAAAACTCCAGCTCCACAAGGAGAAAGGTATTTTATTTTATTTATAGATGAGTATACTAGAATGATGTGGGTAGTTTTCATAAGATATAAGTTAGAAGCACTAGATTGTTTTAAAAATTTCAAAGAAACAATTGAAAATGAAAGTGAGTTGAAGATCAAATGCTTAAGAATAGATAGAGGTGGAGAATTTACCTCATGATGATTCAATGAATTCTACGAAAAAATATGGAATCAAGAGGGAACTTTCTATTGGTAGGACTAAAAAAATGGAGTAGTAGAAAGAAAGAATATACCTGTACAAGAGATTGCAATAACAATGTCGTTGGAAGTTGATTTATGAGCTAAACTCTGGAGGGAGGTAGTTGGGGCAGTAGTTTATATCATGAGCATAACTCAACTCTGAGTAAACAATGATAAAACTCAATATGAACTATGGAAAGGAAGGCATGCCTTTTTGAAATACTTTAGATTACTTGGAAGCAAATGCTTTATGAAGATTAATGATGGTTCACTAGGAAAATTTGATTCACGTGTTGGCGAAGGAATTTTCCTTGGATACTCTTTAAGAAGCAAGGAAAAAATGCTACAACAATTGTTTGTGGAAAATAGTTGATAGCATTGATGTAAAGATAGCCGAGTTCTTACTAAAAATGGAGTTGTTCAAACCAATGAAGAATACCCTATCTTTGTAGATCCAGAGGAAGGTGTAGCAAAAGAAGAGGAGCTAGAAAATCAAAAGGAGGAACCATCTTAAACACCATCAAATACAACCTTAAAGTTTTTACAAAAACATCATCCAAAAGAGAAAATCATTGGAAATGTGGATGGAGGAATACAAGCTCGAAGAAAAATGACAAGTGCACCAAAAAGGAGTGATATTTTACCATCCCTAGTTGAACCAAAGGATTTCACTCAAGCAAGGATCCACATTGGATAAAGGTAATGGAAGAAGAGATGAACCAAATTGTAAATAATGGAACATGGGAACTAGTACCTCGTCCAAAGGATACAAATATCATAGGAACCAAGTGGGTGTATAAGAACGAAATGAATGAAGATGGACTGGTCATCAGAAATAAGGCAACATTGATGTGTAAAGGATACACTCAAATTTAAGGAATTGATTTTGAAGAGACTTTCTCTCTTGTTGCCAGATAAGAGGCTATAAGGATGTATTTAGCACTTTATTGTTCAAAAGGCTTCAAATTCTATCAGATGGATGTGAATTTAGCCTTTCTAAATGGAGATATGTAAGAAGAAGTATACATGGAACAAACATAAAGGTTTGATTTGTCAGAAAATAAAGACTTCATTTGCAAATTGAAGAAGGCCTTGCATGGACAAAACAACACATTCTTGTTCAAAAGGCTTCAAAGTCTATCAAATGGATGTGAAGTTAGCCTTTCTAAATGGAGATATGAAAGAATAAGTATACGTGGAACAACCAGAAGGGTTTGAATTGTTAGAAAATAAAGACTTCATTTGCAAATTGAAGAAGGCCTTGCATGGATAAAACAAACTCCAAGAGCTTGGTATGCTAGACTGGATCAATATATTCAACGATAGGGATTCAAAAGAGGAGTTGTAGGAATAAAAATTTGCATGAATATGGACAAAGACAACCAATTGATCATATTGGTATACATGGATGATTTGATTCTTGGCAGCAATAATGATGAGATGAGTCACAATTTTTCCCAGGAAATGTCAAAAGAATTTAAATGTCAATGATTGGAGAGTTGTTTTTATTTATTGGACTTCAAATAACTCAAACCAATGATAGAATTTTCATAACATAGACAAGTACCTCAAGGAGATGCTTAAGTGATATGGGATGGAATAATGTGCTATTGTAAGCACAACTATGATTACATGTTGCAAAATGAGTAAGGAAGATGAATCCCATACAATAGATGCAACCCTTTAAAAATCAATGATCAGGGGGATTTTCTATCTGATGGCTTCAGGACCAAACATCATGCAGGAAGTAGGAATGGTGTCAAGATGCCAGTCATCCCCTAAAGAATCACACATGCAGGTAGTGAAAAGAATATTTAGACATTTGAAGAGGACTATTGATTATGGACTATGGTACTTGTTTGGTCAATTTAGTGTCCTAAATTTCTCTACATAAATTATCAATCCGAGTATCGTAAATTGATGAAGTGTAGTGCACTGTTTGTGCTAGATGATCCTTCTTACTTCATTGTTTTTGTGTTTTATGTTGTTTTGGGGGTTTTTGATCCTTTAATCCCTAATGATTTACAATGTACTTAACAAAATCTTAAATCTAACTTCTGTAAAGACTGCTAAGAACCTAAACAAATGAGAACTAAAAGAGCTTAAGTAAGATTTGGAAGCAAATTTCAATCAAGAAATGAAAACAAAGTTCCTATTTATAATCATATCATTATTTCCAAATCATGAGCTTATAAACTAAAAAGTAAAATTGCAACTACTGTCTATTTAATTACAAAAACAAGACTAAATGAAATACTGAAAAACTGAAAGTGAAATTGCAACTATTGTCTAATCTATTACGAGAACAAAACTAAATGAAATACTAACGGTGAAAATGAAATTGCAAGTAATGTCTAATCTATTATGGACATAAAACTAAATGAAATATTAAAAATTGAAAGTGAACTTGCAACTAATGTCTAATATATGAAGTACTTAGTTACTCTGCCTCTCAATTTTTGGAGAAAAACCCCTTGTGATGTCATTTTGAGGAATTACGTGCTTCATTATTCTAAAAGAAGATAAATGCAAAAATGCAGAAAAGACTCATTGCATGAATGAAGTATTCAACCATTTAGTTTCAGATGAGTTATCAACTAGTACGGCTCTTTAGAAACATTCATCTACACCATGAGTCAATAAACTAGTAACAAAATGGCAAGAACTGTAATGGCACTGATCAGTCTAATTGAAAGCTTAAAGACTAGTGAAACAATAAATGAAACAAACTACACTACACTACTAATTTTCGATTTCTAACTACTGATAAAAACTAGAAAGAAATTAAGCAAAGAGAAGTTATTTTGGACTGGAAGAAGCTATTATGCATTAGTAGCAAAATGATAAAGATTTCATTATAAACAGGGTTAGTATGAAAAATGGTTATGAACACTATGGAAGAAATGATGAATTTACAGCTAACTAGAGAAGATGAAACAAAATGAAATAAAACCTCAATCAGCATGGGGGCCCTCTGCAACTGATTAGATTATGCATACTTAATCAAAATACCAAGAAACTCCTTCACATATCCATGAAACTTGCAGTCTTCATATTAAAAAAAAAAAACACAGGAAATGAGTTTTCAAAATTACAGAGCAGTTGTTTGAGCTTAATACATGAGGAAATTCAAACTTGTTCTAAGTTCTTTATACAAGTATTTATAAGAAAATTATGCAACTGTTTGTGGAGAAAAATAAGCTACAACCAAAAACACGTAGCAGACATGCACATAGAATATTCTTCCTCGGCTGCTGGAGACATAAATCTAAGATGATGGCCGTTAGATTCAGTTGCACAGATGGCTGTTGGAGCCCGTGAGTTCAGGAAGTTGTTTCGGATCCCATCACTGTGAAACGTGTTGATTATCCAAAAAATAGAGTCTTGTTGCCTTTGATCTTCTATGTTTGACTTCTCCATTGACCAGAGCCTTATATCATCTTCCTTTTCGACCTGGGTGAGGTGAATAGGACACGATCCATGTCATGATGATTTCCACGTTGCCATTGTAATTATTTTCTCCTTTTGACACCTGGAACCTGTTAAAGCATGGAAGTAACTGTGGAACAATCGATTAGCTGCAAAATAGGCTGCGTTCCGTAGTTAAAAGACAAAAACTTATTCAAATAGAAAAACATAAAATCATAACATGTGAATCACTAAAATGTTATCCTTAAGGCAATGTATACTGGTTATTGATGATAGGGATGCATTTCTTCATGGGAAAACAAAGAAAAGGGATGAGAAGAGTTGCTAGGGAAAGGGCAGTTTTGAGGCTAAACATACCCCCATTGCAAAACCATTGCATGTCCCCATGCAATAAAAATTGTGAACTTCCTCCTCCTACTGCATTTGTTCTGACACTTTTTCCAACACATCCAACTTCCTCTTCTTGCTTTTCTTTGCACTGATTGCCATCCTTGGATTCCTCATAAGAAATATGTACTTGAGGTTAATAAGTGTCTTGTTCAGCTTCTTATTTTCCCTTTTCAGCTTCATGTTCTTCTTGTTCCATAATCCCACGTGTAACCTTGTGTTGTCATGAATAGCTCTATCCAACTTATTTTGTTCCCTCAAGGTTTCATTTTCTTTTTGGATGTGTCTGTTCAAAATTTCTAGCTCATAAATCTCTTGTTTGAGGGAGCTAGTTAGAGTTTCTTGTGAGGTGACAGGCTGCTCTAGATTAGCTAAAGTCCCTGGGTCTATTGAGGTACTCTTTTTCTCTAATGACTCTATGTAGTCATATTTTTTGTTGTATTGGATCAATGCCAGGAGAAGTTCTACTTGGGTTACCTTCAAAATTCTGTGGAGGAGAGTTTTGTGGACTTGGTTCATATGGAATACTGTTAGGGGACTGAAATGGGGTTTCTTCCTCTAAATTTATAAACTAGGTCTCTTTTGATTTCACCTTCTTCACCTTGCCTCGGAGTCTAGAACTCCTTCTCACGTTTTGGAAGCTTATGGTTTCTTCTTTTGTGTCCTTTTTCCTCTTTCCTTTCTCCTTATTTTTCTTGATTTGTTCTTTGATCTTAGTTAATCTTTCAGAAAGCAGTTGTTCATCTTCTTGAGGTGATGAAGGTTCAAGAATGTCATTATTGATTTCTTCAACCCTCTCTTTCACTTTTCTCTTCTGTTTGGTCTGCTCCCTAACCTCTGGTTTAAGAGCTATCTCTGCATCATCTTTTTGTGAGGGGCCTTTAATGCTGATATTTTTTCTTCTACTTCTTTTAACATGACTTCCCTAAGATAAATCTGGAGCATCTTGGAAGAAATTCCTTACCAAGAAGTCTGCCCATGTATCCCCTACTCTTCTCAAATGAAATTCAACTAAAATCTTCACTAATCTATGGTGATATAGAGTGGTTTCTATTGATTCAACTTTCTTTTAAACATTTGTTTCCATTCTTCCCAGACTATTCAAAAGGAAAAAGGGAATATTGAGGGTTCCATTCTCTAGAAAATTCATTAACAATCATATATGATAAACATACATAGACCCAAACCTCCCTTCACTTGTAATGCATTTTTGCAATATTAACAACATGCTACTCCATTTGTTTTTGAGTGCAGAAATTGGAATCCCTTTTCTAAACACTGAAACATCCATACCTAGGTTTTTAAGAATAACCTTCCAAGATTCATCATGAAACTCTTTGTTTTTAAACCACCTTTCTCCTAGCCTTGGGAGTTCTGTTGCTTCTACTATGAAGGAGTCAATAAATGCAAATTTGATGTCACCTATTTCCACTTCCGTGTCATCAAATGACCTAGCAAAATATTTAGGGATTTCCTTATGGTAACCGTTAAATTTTTCAATAAAACACAACCATCCAACCTTCTGTAACATTCCCTTTAGCTATGGATATCCATCGATGTATTTTACCCCTACGGGTTCAATTCTAACAATAAGCCTTATATCCTTTGCTCTCGGTTACCCTTCAAAACTACTTTCACTGTCTAAGAAATGGAATGACTGTGTATATGGTAATAAGAAAAATGTGTATACAAAAATAGGAAGACTGTGTATGTTGAATGACTGCGCATATGGAAATGGAGAAACTGGGTATATAGAAACAGAACGAATGTGGATATGGAATATATGGAAACAGAATGAGTGTATACACAAAATGGCTACGTAAATATGAGAGGAAAACTTAAGAGTTGGCATGTAATAAATAAATAGTTAGGGTTTGAAGAGTCATATATAGGTAGGTCATGTCATTAACCTGACCATTAACAAATGTAGTTGTGGAGGACCAGTTAAGTACAAGTTATGGAGTTTGAAGTGGAGATCAATTATGAAGGAATCATTGGACCATTTTTATTGAAGGCAAAAGATATGGCAGAGACATCGTGGTGGTCAAATCACATGATTAATTAGGGAGACATGTGATCATACATGTTCTACAAGCTTATGTTTTTGAATTGTTTTTTGAAATAATTTTTTGTATTTTACCTTTGGAACCTTTACCTTCCGCTTGCTAATATTTTGATGTTTGCTCCATAGGTGCTTTAAGCATGATTGGTCTTTAAAGTTGATTTTTCTTAAATTACTTGCATAGAAGATTTTATTATGAGCTGGACACTGGTGCTTGGACTGATAATCAAACTGTTGCCGCAGAATTAGATTAGCTGCAGAATAGGATCAGCTGCAGAATGTGGAAACAACTGCAGAATGGGATCAGCTGCAAAACATGGAATCAACTGCAGAACATGAAACAGAGAGTAAAACATGGATTATGAATGAATGAAATGGAAATGGCTATGTAAGTGAAAATAAGACATGATGATAAATGGAAAATGGAGATGAAAGAAATGTTGGAAAAGGAAAAATTTATTGGTGAAATATGGCAATGGAAAGAAGTGAATCTGTAAAAGTAAAACACAGTGAAATGAAATGAGACAATGAATTTTGCAGAATGCTGAGTGACTGTGGCTTTTTGTCACCACTTTTTTCAGAAAGGAAATGGAAAATATAGGGTGTCAAAAACTTCTGATTTTCAACCTGTATTTTCTGTATAATCATGCCAATCAAATGATTGGTTTTCAACCTTATACAATTTTTTTTTTAGATAGGAAAAATAAAGATTAAGTTAGCGGAGAAGAAGGATTCTTCTTCACTAACTTCATTTTAGAATTGTTCTGGAAGATCTTGATGAACTCCTCCTTTGAAATTGGTTTTGATATATTTTCAATCTATGACCATTCACAAGAAAAGGAGTTTGACTTTCATCTATTGTTCTCATCCTCACTGCTCCATTACTAAATTTTTTTTCAATCTCATATGGCCCAAGCCAATGAGTTTGAAACTTCCCTTGAAAATCTTTAAATTTTGAATCAAATAACAGTGCCCAATCTCCCTCTTGAAACCTCTTCCTTGATGTGTTTGTCATGCCATTTAGCCCTCTTTTGTTGGACTATACCAGTCCTTTGAACTGCCTCTTGCCTAATTTCATCAAGTTCATTTAATTACTCCAGCCTATGTTTTTGAGCCTCTGATAAATCCATCCCCAACTGGACTGCCATATTGAAATTTCTAATTTGGAACTCTATAGGGAATAGGACTTGCTTCCCATAAACAAGTTCATAGGGTGTATGTCCCATTGTGTTCTTCCATGTAGTTGTATAGGCCCATAAGGCTTGAGGAAGCCTTTTTTCTCAATCTTTTATATGTAGATGCACAGTCTTGCTGAGGATTCCTTCAATCACTTTATTTGTAGACTCCACTTGACCATTTGCTTGTGGATGATAGGGAGTAGATTTCCTATGCTTGATCTTGTACTCCTCCATAAGCCTTTCCATCATGTTGGATGTGAATTGAGATCCCTGATCTGTCACATTTTCTCTTGGAACACCAAAACAAGTGAATTTGTCCTCAAAAAGAAAATTAACTGCATATTTTTCATTAGTAAAAGGTAATGATTTGGATTCTACCCATTTGGTGGCATAATTAGTACATACCAATATATACTTTTTCTGCTTAGATGGAGGATTAATTGGTCCAATAAATTCTAAAGCCCACTTTTCAAAGGGTTCAATAAGTACCTGAGTTTGTAATGACATTTCATTTGAGGGAGCAGTTTTCCCTACCCTTTGGCACCAGTCACACCTCCTGACATATTCTTTAGCGTCTTTGAAGATGGATGGCCAATAATATCCTAAGGAAAGGATTTTATAGGTTGTCCTCTTGTTAACAAAGTGTCCACCACATGACTCATCATGACATGCTTTAAGAATATCAAGCATTTCATCTTCCCTGACACACCTTCTGATCATAAGATCTAGCCCTGTTTTATACAATTCATTAGTGATCCATGAATATCTTGCACTTTCTTGAATAATCCTTCTTTTCTCTCTAGGAAACAAATGTGAAGGTAACTTCCCTGTAACCAAGTAATTAGCAACATCTGCAAACCAAGGAGTTTAAGTAGTTACTGCAAAAATATATTCATCAAGAAACTTATCTTCAACCGGAGAGTTTTCTTTGATATTCTGAATCCTAAACAAGAAATCAGCAACTGCGTTTTGTTTTCCAGGTCTATCTAGCACAGTAATGTTGAATTCTTGCAAAAGTAAAAGCCAACTTTTAACTCTTCCATTAGTAATACATTTATTCATCAAATATCTAATTGTAGAGTGATCTGTATGGACAAAGGTTTCATAGCCTGTTATATAGTGTCTGAACTTATTAATTGCATGTACAACAACTAAAAATTCCTTTTCAGTCATAGTATAATTTAACTCAGTGGGAGTCAAATTCTTACCTGTATAGTAAATGGCATAAGGAATCAAATCTTTTTGTCCCAATACAACTTCCAAAGCTGTATCTGAAGAATTTGTGGAAATATGGAAAGGAAGTTTCCAATTTGGACCTCTTAAAATATGTGCTTTAGAAATTTTTGTTTTCAAGGTTTCAAATGCTAGTTGGCAATCAGGATTCCAACTGAATTCACATTCTTTTGGAAGAAATTTGAAGAATGGAGATGCTATTTTAGTGAAGTTTTCTATAAACCTTCTATAGTATCTTGTAAATCCTAGAAAAATTCTAACATCCTTTTGGAAATTTAGAATTGATAACTTAGAGATGACTTCAACTTTAGATTTGTCAACTTTAATCCCATCTCCTAAAATGTGATGTCCTAAAACAATACCTTTTGTAAACATCATAAAACATTTTTCATGGCTTAGTGAAAGGTTTGTTTCTTTACATATTTTAAGAACTTTTTCCAAATTTTCCAAAGCTTCTTCAAATGTGTTTCCATAGAGTGTAAAATCATCCATATATACCTCTACACAATCATGTATTAGATCAAAAAAATTCCTACTACTGCTCTTTGGAATGTTGCAGGAGCATTACATAACCCAAAAGGAAGTACTTGGTAGGCAAAAGTTTCCCATGGACAAGTAAATGTGGTTTTATCCTGATCCTCAGGTGCTACCTGAATTTGATTATAACCACTAAAACCATCCAAGAATGAGAAATACTTCTTAGCTGCTAATGTATCTAACACTTGATCTATAAAGGGTAAATGACAGTGATCTTTAAGAGTTTCTTTATTTAATTCTCGGTAATCAATTCACACACTCCATTTACCATTCTTTTTGGGGACAATTACCAAAGGAGAAACCCATTGGCTATCTGAAATTGGGTAAATGAAGTTTACATTGAGTAATTTCTGGAACACTTCTTTTACAATTTACCTAAGATTTGGATTCATTCTTCTCTGAGGTTGTCTGATTGGTCTACTATTTTCCTCAATATAGATATGATGGATACAAGTCTTAGGATCAATACCTTTCATGCCGATGTACTCCCATGCAAATGCAACAAATTTTTTTTGTAATGTTTTGGTTAGCTCTTCTTGTTGTAGTTTCTCCGCGTTTTTGTTTATGTTCAATGTCCTACCTGGAAAAATTTCAATTGTAGAGCTACCAAACTCTTCCATAGAATAGAGAGACATCTGCCTAGATGACAAGTATTCAACATAAGATTTTTCTTGAATTTGTGCATGATCATATTATGAAGATATTTCAAAATTTTCCAATGGATTCAAAATTTGACTATCTTCACTAATTTTTAACATAGTAAAGAGAAGCTGAATATCATTTTCATCATCAATCCATTCCTTGTCATCTATTTTTGTGATTACTTTTGCTAGATGATACAAAGTAAATTTCTTTGTTGAATTACCATAAAAAATATACATGTCACCAGATCTACAACTAATAAATGCATCAACTGTGGCCAGCCAAGGTCTTCCTAATATGAGTGGGTGTCCTCCTAAATTATTCTTGCGAGTTAAGATCATGAAATCAACAGGATATTCCCAAGAATATAAGGATACTGAAATATCTTCTAGCACATCATCTGGTTTGATTACTGATCTATCTGTAAGTTTCAGTAAGGTAGGTGTGTAAAGAAGATTGGGAAGTTTAAACTACTCCATAGTTTGTCTACTCATGATGTTTATTTCTGCCCCTAAGTCAATCAATGTATTTGGAATTTCAATTCCATTTATATGTGTCTTGACAATTGGACTCCCTGGATGCACATACTTTTGGATGGTAATTTTTCCCATCATTATGTCTACTATCATTCCTACCAGGTGAATTCTTTTTGTTTCTTTTGATTTTCTTCCTGGTCTTTTGATGCTAAATTCCTTTATTGTCTTGGCTAGAATTGAAATTTCTCTAATGGCTTGTAAGTTGTAACAAAGGAATTTTGATATAGATATTCTTCAATTCATCTAGAAAATCATAATTGGGCAACAAGATCTGTTTTTCTACCCCTCTATCAATTTGTAGCCTCTCAGGAAAAGGAGGTGTAGAAGTAGATGCTGGTTGCTCAATGATAAGAGTTGTGTTCACTGATTCTTCTTGTTTTTATTTTTCAATGTTTTGGTTTGGAGGGATGTTCCCTAAAAAAATTATTGACTTTTAGAGAATCTTCCTCAGAAGTGTCTTGCTATTGAATAACTATAGAAGGTATTTCCTTTTCTAATATCCTACCAGATCTTAGTTGAACATCATTAAGATCTAGAGGAGTAAAAATGTAAGTTAGAAATTGTTGTCCTTCTACCATGTAAGCATTCTGAGGGTTTTTATTGCTGGGGTTTGGTAATGGTTGGGCTGGTAGCTAATTTGGTTTCTGCTGAAATGGCAGTAAGAGTTGAGGATTTTGACTTTGTTGTGGAGGTTGTTGTGGAAATGGCAATGAAAGTTGAGAGTTTTGATTTTGAAGTTGTGGCTGCTGGTTTTGTGGGGGAGGATAATTTTGATAGGATGGAGGATATTGATAATATTGAGAAAATCTCCCATAAGGATTTTGTACCCCTTGTGCCCACGGTTGAGATTGATTCTGAGATCAAGGTTGAGGTTGAGGCAAAGATTGCTGCCAAGAATTATAGTTTGGCAGGGGTTGAAGATGCATTTGATTGTTAAATCCTTGATTTTGTGGCCCCAACCAAGGTCTTCTTGTAACAAAACAAAGATATTCTATAGAATTTGGGACTGTTTCCTCTTGAAAGACAACCTTAAGACCTGGGATTGAAAGACAACCCTTGGTTTCATGGCTTTCCGAACATATCATACAAGTTTCTACAATTTTTGCATCTAAAGGGCATTCCCTTAGAGCATGTTTGTTTCTGCATTTTGGACAAAAAATGGCTAAAGAATTAACCTCTATTTTCTGCTTGTTTTGAATTTTAAGGGTGTCTAGTTGCTCGCAAAGGATCCCTAAAATGTTAGTTTTAAACTTATCAAGCATATTTCCAATTTCTGCCCTACTTATAGATTCAGTTGCAGATTTGTTTGTTCTAACAAGAGAAGGATCTCTCGGCCCTTTCCTTGTTTTATATTTCCCTCTTGAGATATGAACACACAGTTCTCCTATGTCACTCAATGGGAGTTGAGAAATATTTCCCTTCCCTATCATGTTAAGGATATCTATCCACTAATCTCTAATGGCCTTTAACAAAAGAGCTTTCAAAGTTTCTATTAGTGTCAGTCTTTGAAGCCTTCCTCCAATGATCAAACATGCTCTTACAAAGTGATTTTAAGGTGTCAAGGTCAAATTTTGTCATTTTAGTGAGTCTTCAAGCAAAATTTGGTCACTAGGTATTAGGTCTAGGATTTAGTTTCACTCGTTTAAAAGTTTTCGAATTTTCGGTCCATATCCCCATTTGGGTGAGTATACCATCATTCAAAAAGTTTTCATCATCATTTTATGTTCCAATGGGTCATTTTACACCTTGTTCATGCTTCAGTTGTACCTAGGTAAGGCTCATTTCCCTCTCTTAGGGTTTTGAAGGTAATTTCTCTTGGATGGTCAAATCATCAACAAAACTTGTATCCTGATGCTCATACACCTTCCCCCATCCTTAATGTACCTTCTTAAGCACTTCCCATTACTGATATCCTTCAAATTCATCATTTTCCTGCAAACCCTAGCTTCTTGCTACAATTTGACAATTTTCTAGGCTAGGCCTATGTTTTTCTCTTTTGGACCCCTTCCCCTCACTCAATATTTGAAATTCCACTTTCCCTTCCTTCCTAACATCCATCCCTATTTTCCAAAATCTTCTGAAGAATTTATCAGCCCCTTATCCCCTTCATTTCCCTTCATTTCTACAAAACCCCTATTCCACACATCGGGGTAGGTTTTGCTAAAATTATGTTTCTGAGAAATAGAAGATGAATTTGACAAAATAAAGAGAGGTTTTTGTCCATACTAGGCCAAGGAAGAAAAACCTCCTTCACTTTTTACACAGGTGACATGGTTTTAGAGAAATGTCAAAAATAAAGTTGCCTCAGAAGGGTTGTTGCACCTCTCGAGTGGCCTTGGGAAAATCAAGATTTCTCCTAGCCTAGTTGGCCAAACGACTTGCTTGATGAGTCAAATGATAGCTAAACACAAATTTATTTCCAATGAGCTATCATGAGCTCAATTTGGAGTTGATAAAGACCTTCAAAAGTTGATTGCAACAAATTTGTACATTTTGACCAGTCTTAGGAGATTTGACTTTTGATAGGGCAAATGAATTTCAAATTGAAACATTCAAGATGATCTGGAAAGTAGGATCGACAGAATTTCTAATGTGCTATCTTGCACCCAATTTGGATACAGGAAAGGCCTCCAAAACACAGTCTGAAAGCGGCGCATTAGTGGCACTACGCATTAAATGTTTTGCACAGGGATTTCCTTTTGATAGGGACACCTTCTTGCAAAATGGCTTGCATATTTGGAATCAAAATGAAAAAATAAGAAAACCCAAAAAGTTTGAGAAGATTTGGACAAGATCTTGGCCACCAAAAGGGAAAAAAACACCCTACAACTGCCCTCTCTTCCACTTTTTTAACCCACAGGAAGCAGTCTTGGGAAAATCAACTTTTGGAGGGGCAAATGACCTCCAAATCAGGGAATTCAAATTGTTCCAGAAAATAGATAGGTAGGGCTTTCCAACAAGCCATCTTGGGCCTAATTTTGACACAGGGAAGGCCTCCAAAACTACCCCTGAATTGGCGCTGCGTATTAAATCAATTTTGCCAGTTTTGCTAGAAAAGCCAAATTTTTCCTAGTTTTGTCTACAATTGAATTTTTATTATTCTCTTAGTAAATGTGGCATGGTAAGTGATGTAAATTGATGTAATTATGGATGAAAAACACTCGATAGTGTAGATACATCAAGTTAAAAGTGGTTTTGATGCTGAATGAATTGGTTTCCTAAGTTTTAGAGGCAAGTTGTTCCACTGCCTACTTTTGTGTTCCTAGTTTAGATATGGTTGAAACCACCCCTCTTCTCATGGTTTCGACCCCTGATAGCTAGCTTGAGTAGTTTTCTTTCCTATTTTATGTACTTTTTCAGTCCTTTGTAAAGTTTGGACTTTTGTGGAAGTGGTAGCACTCATTGTACATTTGTATCTGCAGTTGGGCAAGGAATAAAACTAGGTTTTACAACTATTTTTGTGGGATTCTTGTGACAGTGAGTTTATGTATTGTTTTTTCTTTGTAATGAGTTTTTATTATGTTGTATATGTATCCAAAATCTCTCTTTCTCTTCTAAAACTAAATGAATCAAGGTGAAAAGGAAAAATACACTAAATTATAGTGCTTTGTCTAGGGAATGCATTTGGCTTTCTATGTTTTCAACAGTTTGAAGAGGATTCATGGTTTCTTCATGCCCTCCTCAACTCCTCAACTGTCTTAAACTACCATCTCAATCCATTTCTAGTACATAAAAACTTGTCTACCTCGCCCCACAGAACATGACTGTACTCTTGAGTTGATTTCTCGGACCCAATTTGCCTTCTCCAATTGATCTAGAAACAAAATCCTAAAAATCAAACCAGAAACCATAGAGCTACTATACCTAGCCTAAAATCTAAATTTGTTAATTCATCTCCATCTATATTGACAAGGAGAGAGCCCTCTCCCAACCTGGTAGGGCTAGCTACCAGGTTAAGCGTGGTTTGTGGTTATCCTAAGATTGCCTCCCTTCAACCTGAGGTTGATCTAGGCTCTAACATAGTGGCGACCATACGGGGGAACGTAGCATTATGTTCCTCTGCAAATTGTATCAAGTTCAGATCTGATTGTTGATGGTGGAAAACAATCAAACATCGGAAGGTTGAAATCATTCACCTGGCAACTCCAAATCAGTTTCGAGATTAGATCCAAGGAATCCACTAGAGGATGAACCTGACTACCAAAATCATGAAAGGATAATATGGAAACATCAGGTATTCATGTTGGCATTTCATCCAAGACATTATGTTCTTTGTTATAAATTATTTCTTCTCTTTTCCCGAGAATGTCAAGAAGGCTTTGCAAATTATATTGTATTTGAGAGAAGATCCTAGACCTACATTTGATTTTTTCCCTTTGAAGATTGTGAATACCAAATATTTGCATGCCTTTGATCTAGATCAAGACCCTTTTTCTGAATCTTGTGATGACTGTCTTCAAATCGATGAGCCTCAAGAGACCAAGATTGATTCTACAGCTTTTGTATATACTCCTATACCTTGTAAAATTCCAGATCAATACAAGCCTTTGATTTTACCTCCTATATCCCATTCTTTCCTTAAAAATCATGACCTATATCTACCAAGATTTGATGGTGACTGTAACGACATCACTGCTGAGAGACACGTACTGAATTTTGAGTCTTTTCTTGACCTTTTTGAAGTTGATGAAGAGGATGTCAGTATTAGGCTTTTTGCTCTTTCTTTGCAAGGCAAAGTCAAGAGTTGGTTCAAAACCCTACTTGATACGAGCATCTTAGATTTCCAATAGTTCGTCAAAGTTTTCCTTGATAAGTGGATGATCAGATAGAACCCTTTCTTGATTCTAGAAGAGTATAACCAGTTGAAAAGATAGCCAGGGGAGACAGTACAACAATATTCTATTAGATTTAACCAAGTCTATTTGTCTATGTCGGTTAATATAAGGCCTCCTCCTGGATCCGTTCTCTTACACTACCTGGAAGCCTTTGATCCGGAAATGGAGTTTCAGCTGAAAGAAAGGAACCTTGCAACACTTGAAGAGATGCAAAACAGTGCAGTAGATGTAGAGGCTAATTTCTTGATCATAAGGGCAAAGTTGAAGGAAGAAGAGACGAAGAAAATAGATCTAGAGGAATTGACATCTTTAGAGGTAAAGTTCGACATTTTGGTAAGTGCAGTGGAAGAGATGATACAAAGGATCGCCACAAGGAAAGAGTATAATGTTCAAGACCATGGCTCGCTAATTGAAGAAGAACAAAAGGTTGCTCCAAAACATTTTCTTTCTTATCCCAGTTGTCATAGATCAGATAATGATAGTTTTATAGATCATCTTGAAGAAGAGAGATCTATTGATATGACATGTATGCTTGATGATGTGTTTTATATTAATGATATGCCCCAGTTTGATCAGTATGATGATGATTATGTTCTCCAAACAAAAGCTAGTCTTGCAAACAAATCAACAGTTGGTTTGTGGAAGGAGGAAGTTCATTTTCAACAACTTGAATACAATGATCAAATGTTGTATATCAGCTATGGAAGTGAGGAGGAAATTGCAACAAATTTTGAAGTAAGTGAAGGATCTTTTCCTTTTTGTTTTGCTTCGTTTCAGCTCATCAGAGACAACTTTCATGCTATTAGAAAACAACCATCGATAAGTTTTGATCTTGACCATCTAGAGGGAAATGAAATCCTTGTTCAAGATTTGCAACCCCCGAATGCCACTGAATGTTAGGTTGCAGATGAAGACTTGGACACTGGAACATATGATCAAATGATGCAAGATGATTCTGTACCATTCTATTTTGGATCATTTCAGTTTTTGAAGAGAAATTTGCATAATATATCTTCAAATAAGGATGAGCAGCCTGTAGAAAATCATGTAATCTCATTAGAACCAATAGAAAATGGGTTGCAACCATCTTTTCAAGTTTTTTATGATCCAATAGCTGATGTGTTAGATGATGTCTATAGTCAAATTCCTTCTCCATTAGCTAATTGTGAGCTTGAAAAAAATATTGATACAAACTTGATCCGACAGCCGGTTTCTTTGTCAGTTTCAACAGGAGTCTCGTCGCAAATCTCAGATGAAAGTTTGCATTCATGGTATGAGGAGAAGCAAAGTAATCCATTGGATGAGCTAAGTCCTAGTGCACATGAATTTCAAGATCCTTATGCATTATTTTTGGAGTTAGATAGAGAATCCATATTATTCAATGGACCTGTTTACAAGTTTTCATGGAAGTTGCCTTTCAGTATTTCTCTCTTGTTGTTCATAAGAAAGCGCTTGTGGAGAATTCAAAAAACAACTAGAATGCTAACTTGGTTGCATTGGTTGTTTCATTTCACATGATCAGGGGATGAATGGAATAGTTAGAGTAGTTTTCAATACTCAATATTGAGTATTTTTCCAATTTGTCAGTTGCGTTTTAGTATCGAGTCAATTTTTAGTTGAGTAAAAGTCAGTTTGTGTCATCAATTTTTAGTCATGCATTTCAGTTTGAGTTTTTGACTCCATTACCCAATGGATAAGGCTACTAGGTCTACGGTGTTCTTGGAACCTCAAAGGAGCTACCATCCCCATTGGAGCCAATTTTAGTGTCAGTATTTGAAGCCTTCCTCCAGTGATCAAACATGCTCTTACAAAGTGATTTTAAGGTGTCAAGGTCAAATTTTGTCATTTCAGTGAGTCTTCAAGTAAAATTTGGTCACTAGGTATTAGGTCTAGGATTTGTTTTCACTCATTTCAAAGTTTTCCAAGTTTTAGTCCATATCACCATTCGAGCGAGTGTACCATCATTCAAAAAGTTTTTATCATCATTTCAAGTTCCAATGGGTCATTTTACACCTTGTTCGTGCTTTAGTTGCACCTAGGTAAGGCTCATTTCCCTCTCCTAGGGTTTTGAAGGTAATTTCTCTTGGATGGTCAAATCATCAACAAAAATTGTACCCTAATGCTCATACACCTTCCCCTATCCTTAATGTACCTTCTTAAGCACTTCCCATCACTGATATCCTTCAAATTCATCATTTTCCCGCAAACCTAGCTTCTTGCTACAATTTGACAATTTTCTAGGCTAGACCTGTGTTTTGCCCTTTTGGACCCCTTCCCCTAACTCAATCTTTGAAATTACACTTTCCCTTACTTCCTAACATCCCTACCTATTTTCCAAAGTCTTCTAAATAATTTATCAGCCCCTTATCCCCTTCATTTCCCTTCATTTCTACAAAACCCCTGTTCCACACATCGGGGTAGGTTTTATTCAAATGATGTTTCTGAGAAATAGAAGATGTATTTGACAAATGTGAGAGAGGTTTTTTTCCATAATAGGCAAAGGAATAAAAACCACCTTCACTTTTTACACAAGTTTCATGGGTTTAGAGAAATGTCAAAAATACAGCTGCCTCAGAAGGGTTGTTGGACCTCTGGAGTGGCCTTGGAAAAATCAAGATTTCTCCTAGCTTGGTTGGTCAAATGACTTGCTTGATGATTCAAATGATAGATAGACACAAAGCTATTTCAAATGAGATATCATGAGCTCAATTTTGAGTTGAGAAAGACCTTCAAAAGTTGACTGCAACAACACTCTGCATTTAGGCAGCCTCATTTTGCACATTTTGACCAGTATTGGGAGATTTGACTTTTGACAAGGCAAATCAACTCCAAAGTGAAACATTCAAGATGATATGGAAATTAGACTCGAAAATATTTCCAACAAGCTATCCTACACCCAATTGGCACACGGGGAAGGTGTCAAAAACTCGGTCTGAAAGCGGCGCTGTGCATTAAAGTTTTTGCACAGGGATTTCCAATAGGTAGGGACACCTTCTTGTAAAATGGCTTGCATATTTGGAATCAACATGAAAAAATAAGAAAACCCAAAAATTTTGAGAATATTTGGACAAGATATTGGCCACCAAAAGGGAAAAAAACACCCAACAAATGCCCTCTCTGCCACCTTTTTAACCCACAGGAAGCAGTCTTGGGAGAATCAACTTTTGGAGGGGAAAATGACCTCCAAATCAGAGAATTCAAATTGTTCCAAAAACTAGATATGTAGGTCTTTCCAACAAGACATCTTGGGTGTGATTGTGACACCAGGAAGGCCTCCAAAATTTCCCCTGAAGTGGCACTGCGCATTAAATCAGTGGCGTTGTGCATTAAATCAATTTTGCCAGTTTTACTAGAAAAGCCAAAATTTTCCTAGTTTTCTCTACAGTTGACTTTTTCTTATTCTCTTGGTAAATGTGGCATGGTAAATGATGTAACTTGATGTAATTATGGATGAAAAACACTTGATAGGGTAGATACATCAAGTTAAAAGTGGTTTTGATGCTGAATGAATTGGTTTCCTAAGTTTTAGAGGCAAGTTGTTCCACTGCCTACTTTTGTGTTCTTAGTTTAGATATGGTTGAAACCACCCCTCTTCTCATGGTTTCGACCCTTGATAGCTAGCTTGAGTAGTTTTCTTGCCTATATGGTGTAATCTTTTAGTAATTTGTAAAGGTTGGACTTTTGTGGAAGTGGTAGCACTCATTGTACATATGCATCTGCAGCTGGGCAAGGAATAAAACCAGGGTTTATAGCTATTTTTGTGGGATTTTTGTGATAGTGAGTTTATGTATTGTTTCTTCTTTGTAATTAGTTTTTCTTATGTTGTATATGTATCCAAAATCTCTCTTTCTCTTCTAAAACTAAATGAATCAAGGTGAAAATGCAAATTACACTAAATTACAGTGCTTTGTCTAGGGAATTGATCTGGATTTAAACAGGAACGTAACAAATTATAGAGATAACCATAAACATAGAGATGCAGCAGAAATAATACTTCATTTCATTAATATAAAGTACTAAAATATGCTTACAAATAGGAATGGAAATAAACCAGCTAGGGCAATGGTAGCTTATCTCTGAGAAGAGATGTGGCGGCTACATGCCTCTGAACTATCTTACAATGAGGCTCAAGGGCCTTTTTGTTATTGAACAATACGAGAAAACCATAAACAACCAAAACCCTAACCCGAGGAGATGTAACACCAAGAGTTTGTGGGCCCCGTTGGGGTGAGTTGGACAGCCAACTTCCCGGGGTCGCAAATTGGTCATATTATCTCCGTTTGATGCGCATGATAGCTTGTTGGAAAGATCTCTCCGAGGACTACAACGGAAAAGACAGTTTTAAAAAGAAAATCGGTGGCGGTAGATTACCCAAAAAACGTTGTTTAGGGCCTCAAAACGGCTCCGGAAGTTTAGGACCTGAAAAACTGCTAAAAATAGTAAACTGTGTTATAATTAAGGAAACTGAAAAACTGAAATAAGCACTGGTGGGGATCCAAGTGGAATTAGTGGGTGGTTACCAATATCCACCTGGATCATTCCTCCCCCCTTGGGAAGCAATGGTCCCCATTGCATTGAGTTCCTCCATGAGATGAGGGAACTTCTGCTGAACTTGGTCCCTGGTGAGCCACTTGCCCTGTCGAAGGAGTTGGCGTGCTTTGACAACTTGATACAGTTGGATATTTTGTTGGCGAGTGTGCTTGATTTGTGTGTCCACGCTCCGATCATTTGCAACTTGTTCCATGCAATCTGGATTTAACTCTGTGGGTGTGAGCTGTTCTGCAATGTCGGATGTGTCTAGTAATGGTGGAAAGTATGGCCGAAGGTGGTGCACATTGAACACTGGGTGCAGGCCAAGCAATGGGGGAATGTTGAGCTCAAATGCATTGTCTCCCATAGCCTTGGTAATGGTGTAAGGACCATATCAGAGTGGTATGAGTTTCCGATAGGCTCCAGTAAGGTGTTCCTTTTACAAATGCAACTAGACTTTGTCGCCCAACTGAAACTTGTGTGGCACCCGATGTTGATCATGTCGTTGCTTGTACTTGGCATTTGATTTCTCCAGAATGTCATGGACCTAATGGTGAATATGTTGGATGTGCTCAATGAAGCTGTTTGCCTTATCTGTTTCGGACTGGACATGAGCCGAATCTGCGTGAGTTGCTGCAAATGGCAAGGCCACATCGATGGGACATAGTGGCTGGAATCCCAAACCCACCTGAAAAGGGTTGTGGCTAGTCGAGCTGTGGAGAGCCCAATTGTAGCTGTGTTGAACATAGGGGAGCTTCTTGTCCCATGTGCGTGGATGCTTTGAGTTGTACATGCGCAAAATGTGTACGATCATCTTGTTGACGACCTCTGTCTGGCCATCAGTTTGAGGATGGAAGACTATGGACTTAGTGAGTTTGGTGTCCAGCGTCGACGAGAGACTGGACCAAAATGTACTAAGAAACCTGTTGTTCTGATCTGAGATGATAGACTGTCGGATC
Source organism: Pinus taeda (assembly GCA_000404065.3). Taxonomy (NCBI): domain Eukaryota; kingdom Viridiplantae; phylum Streptophyta; class Pinopsida; order Pinales; family Pinaceae; genus Pinus; species Pinus taeda. The sequence goes on from APFE030935941.1 coordinate 58,650, forward strand.
CCAAAGTGTACCCACACTCGTTAAAAGAAGAGTTTAGCAGTGGCTTCTGCTGTGATATTCTTCTTGCAGGCCGCCATAATGGACATCTTCGAGAACCTGTCGACGACCGCAAAAACACAGTCATTTCCATGCTTAGTGGAAGGAAGGCCTGACATGTAATCCATGGAGATGGATTCCCAAGGTCAACTAGGGGTAGGCAGTGGTGTATAGAGGCCTTGCTTCTTGATGGTCGGTTTGGCAATGGCACAGGCAGTGCATGATCTGATGTACTTTCCGACATCCTGTCGAAGATTTGGCCAATAGAAATACTTCTACAGTACTGCCACCATTTTTTTCAACCTTGAAATGCCCAACAACCTGACTGTAGTGTGCTTCCCAAATCATCTTGGCACGCTCGCTTGAAGTAACACAAAGGTAACCTAGGTGGCATAACAGGTCATCCTGGAGGTGAAAATCTGGAACATGCTGACCCTCCAAGAGTGTCTGGTATGTGTGTCCAAATTCCAGGTCGCTTTTGTAGAGAATTGGCCAATTATAAGTCTCATGCCCACAAGAGTTGAGCACGGTGGTTAACGCGATGATCAATGGTCAACTGAGGCAATCTGCAACATTATTGGTGTTGCCCTTCTTATACTTGATATTCAAATGGAACTGTTGTAGGTATGTGGACCACTTCTAATGGCGATCATTCTGCAATTTCCTTAGGGTTTGTATGAACTGCAGGGGTCGGTGGTCTATGTGGATGACCGTTTCCTTTCCCAAAATGTAATGCTTCCATTGTCAGCAGGCCTACACAATGGAATACATCTCTTTGTCATAAGTGGGATACTTTCGAACTGTGTCTGAAAGTGTCTCACTGTGATATGTTGTTGGATGCCCGTGTTGAGTAAGGACTGCCCCAATAGCATAGTTAGAGGCATCTGTCTCGACCTCAAATGGTTGTTGCAAGTCTGGTAATGCAAGAACTAGTGCCGAGCAGAGGCGATCTTTCAACTCTGTGAATGCCTTCTGTTGAGATTTGGACCAAAGGAATTTTGCTTTCGCTCCTCCCTTGGTGACTTGACTCAACGGCCAAGTGATATGAGAAAATCCCAATACGAACTTGCGGTAGAAGTTGGCAAGTTCTAGAAAGCTGCAAAGCTCTATCAGAGTGGTTAGAGATGGCCAATCCCGAATGACTTAGATCTTGGTTGGATCAACATGCGCCCCCTGTTCATCAATAATGTATCCCAGATACTGAACCTGGTGTTATCACTCAGGGTTTCCCCAAAGTTGTAAAAAAGGGAAAGGAGGCCGAGGCAACCAAAAAAAAATCTTTTAGATACTGAATCTAGCTAATTTGTATCCAGAGAGGGCTCTCTCTTTATGATTTAACTTTGTTTTGAAAGGTATTATGCTAGTTATGAGGTTTAGGGGTTTTGTTTAATTTTTGGATGGTGAGATTCCATAGAGTAGTGGTGAAAGACTGAGGTTCAGTCCATTGGGCTAATGAAGTCAATGAGGATGGATTTCTGAATTCTGTTTCTTAACAGAGAATGGTTCCACAGGGCAAGGTAGTCAAGCAGGGAACAAATAAAGATTTTATGTAGATGGGATTGGTTCAAATTTGAAAGGCAGTTAAGAATCTTTCAACCTATTTAAAGAGGGAAAGTGGATGATTACTGCTAAGAACAATATAAGAAAATCCTTAACAAATAATCAACATGAAAGAAATAGGAAGCAGGAGCAGTTAAGAGTTACACTACTTATTCTAATTCTGAAGAAAACATAGAGAATGATAACGGATGAAAACAAAGTGCACTGAAGCAAATTCTGAATTAATCTTTATCTTTATCATTCAGATTCTGAAACATGGGTGATATATTAGAAACCAAAAAAGCTTTAAAACATAGATATAAGAGACTTATTCGTCCGATTTTTGATTCAAGAATCCCTTGGCAAGTCCTCTGTTTCAATTCCACATCTAGTGAGAAGAATCAACAGTTGATTCCAACAACTTTCTATTCCAAAAACTCAATGTTACAGCAAAGTCCAGAAATATTCACCAACCCCAAATACTTCGATTGGGGGGGTATTTATACAAAATATCTCACAAAGATAATATCTAGTGATGACTAATCATTTTTTACAAAATATGGAGACAAATAGTCTCGAAAACAAGGAAAAGACACATTGATGTTGTGCTGGCTGCTCCGTCTTTGTCAGATGTGCTAGAGGTAGGCCCTATGAGTCGGTTTACAACTGCCTTCCATTGATACTCTGTGTTGGCTGTTCCGGCTTTGTCGGATGTTCTTCAACTCTGATCTGATACGCTTTGACCCGTATGACCCTCATTCATTTCTGTTTACCGCATCATGGTGAATGGCCCAAAATTTTAATTTTACCAAAGATACCAACGATAAGTTTATAAAATTTCTAACATATTTTCCCACCATTTCTGTTCTGGTAATCTATGTCTCTGCAGCTTCCTTAAAGTTTCATCAGTTTCTGTGTACCTGTAGAAATTAGGTTGAATGGTGAATAGATGCTTTACCTTATGCTCAATGTAGAATAAACTCTCTAAGTTGTCATAGAGCACTTGGCTAGATGGAAGTGCTTTCATTTTTGAAGTACTTGTTGATGAAGTAATTTGATCAGCAACATATTTATTCAATTTGTGTGCATAATCTATATGTTTCATCAGCCGGTTATTACTTGTTAAAGGACTGGGTAGATCCTTATCCTGCCAAACTGAGAACTTTTCTATGAAAGAATTAATCTCCACCTGCATGTCTTGGCATCTCCTTTCCAAATTTTGAATCAGAGTTCTCTTGGTTAGAACTCTCTTGATTTCTAGAATGGTGCATGTTCTGTCTGTGATTTCTAGTGCTTTCAGTTGTTCGCTGGTCTTGGTGTTCAAAAAAAGTATTAGCCGGTTAGCTTGTTCAGGCATCTATCCCAATAAAGCTCCTGTCTTTTGAATCTCCACTTGGGTTTCTCTTACTAAGTCAATCTGCTCATAAATAACTTGGATTGATTGCCACACATTATTAAGGGATTGATTGATGTTGGCCCACAAAATTCCTTTGATTTCTGTCAGAGGTTTATCCAGAGAGAGATCCTTTTCTAATGCTCTTACTTTGTTCTCTAATGTTTTAACCTCCCTTATTTTCTCTGCCACATTCATCTTGGATTTGTCATAATTCTTTTCTAATTTTGCCAATTGCTCTTTTACTAGTTTCAATCTAGACACTTGTAGCTTTAATTCTTCCATGGCCTTTATCAATTCTTCAGTGCTCATATTAGTACTGCCGCCTGGTGTTGTTGCTATAACTGATGTACTTGTGATGACCTCAGTTGTAGATGTTGGAACATTGGGAGCCAATGTTGTTCCAAGTGTTGAGGGGGCTGTAGCTGAGACTATAGGAATGATTTCAGGAGGCTGGGAGGTGGATTCTCCTTGCTTTTCCTTTAGTGCCTTTTCCAGTTCCTGCTCTGTATCAGTTAATCTTTCATTGAGTTTCATGAGCAGGTCCATCATGTCTTCTTCTGATTTCTGTTGTACAACTTCTCCAGTCTGTGGATGCATGGAAGGAGGTAGTTTGATTTGTTTCCTGAGGGCAGTGATGTCTTCCTCTTTCTTCTTCATTAGTGACTTTATGCTTTTAGCATCTTTGGGATCATGTCCCAGTTCAATGATAATTTCCTCCAAAGATTTTATCTTGTTGTCCTTAGCCAAAGAAGAAGATTTCTCTAAATGTAGTTGAGCAGAGGTATTGTCCAAGGAGTTCTGCAATTTATGAGCCAACATTGCTTTATCAGCTAGTGTGGAGTAGACCATCTCTCCAGTCTGTTTATGAAGCTCAATCTAGTAAATAGGATGAATATCCTTGGCTAAAACCTCCAAATTTGTTTTGATATAATCAGCTACTGACTGTGGTTGTTGCACCTTGGGCTTAAAGTAACTCATGATCATTTTGCCCTCTTTAATGTCATAGGCTGACATTAATCTTTGTTGATTTGTGGGGGCCATCTTAAGATACTGGTTGTAAATTTGAAGTTGTAGTGGGTCGTTCCTGGCCTTTATCTCTGTGAATGTCCTTTTGATGTCTGAGGCCTGTTTTCTTTGTGGCCTAGTGGATGAAACTTCCACACTGTGCTGCCTTTCTAGCTCCTGTCTGTGTGAGCTAGTTGATGTTTCTATTACCGGGGAAGTCTGCTGGTTGACTACCCTTTCACCTCTTATACTGTCTGTGGTTTCTTCAATAATTTCATCTTCAGATAGAGGATTCAACCTTTGCCTCTTTGCACCTGGTTGTTCTGTAGGTCCACTGATAGGTGTGGGGTCTTCCCTGTCTCTGTTCTTGCTTCTTTCCTCATTTAGAGGAGTCTGTAATGCAGAAATTTCTGTTGCTTTAGTTTGGTATGGAGGAAATTGCCCCCGACTCTATTCTTTTGACATTGCTGGCTGGTCTGTCATTATAGGATGCTCTGTGGTATCTACCTCTTTGCCCTCTGAATTCCCTGTGACTGTTGTGCTGGTTTTTTGTGCAGGCTGATAAGAAGTTCCAACAGAGGATGTTCCAACTCCTGATCGTTGAGGCAACTTGAAAGATACCTGTCCAAAATAGTCTAGGTCAAGGGTTTTTTCGAGATTTTTCATAGTTTTTTCCATCTTTTCCTATTCACTAACTTCTTCTATTAAGGTCCCTTCTAACCATTCATCCTGATTTGCATATTGTTCAATTTTTGGGATCCTATGATGTACATAAACTGACAGCCTGTTTCTTACCCTTCTGTCACTTATGAAACTATTTGGGTCATACGGCACCCACCAAAATCTCTTCTTCAATTTAAGGTGTTATTCTAATATCTTCTCAGCATCTTTCCATGCATCCCTAGAATTGATCACATAAGGGCCTAACTGGTTTTTTATCCTTAGCTGAGCCTTTTTCTTTGCATTACAAAAGTGGGTTAAGTCTGTATTGATAATCTGCCTGAAATATTCTAGTGCAAATAATCTCATAGGCACATATTTAGGCAGCTTAAAAGGGCACAACTCACATCCATATATTCTGATCTCTGTGTGATTTTGTTACAGGTACCAGTCACCTATCCTGTATTATTTAGAGAGCTGAAAAATCTTTTTCATATCACCAGAGATCCTAGGAGGGGGAGCTCCTATCAACAGAGTGGATGCTTTATGCACAAACAAGTCAATGAATTCATCATAGGTATAAGGGAACTCAAAGGTATTATGGAAGACTGAGGTCCAGAAGATCACAGACCTTCGATTTCCCTTTGAGTCCAACATTCTGATGGGGAAGGAAAAACTGTCTGGGTGATAATATAATAGAAGGTGATATATGAAAGATGTGTACTTGAAGACTCCTTCTCTATCTAGGTTTAAGAATCAATCATGGATTTTGTTGGCAATGAAAGTGGCATAATCATATTTGACAGAAGGGGGCTGTCTAGGAGTAAAAATTGACAATAGAACTAAGGTGATCTCATCAACATACTCACTCGTATTAAATCTCAAGATCAGGGATACCATGTCAACAACAAGTCTGCCAGTGTCAGTGAACTAGGTTTGCAAATAGGGAGGTGGGCCTGTAGGTTTATGCTCTGGTAGCATGAACATATGAGCAATACGGGTTATCTCTGAGCTGGATAATTGAGGAGCTTTTTCAAGTAGATACCCCATGGAAAGACGAGCCAAGGGCTCAGTGGAATGGCACTGTATCATTTCATTAATAGATTCAACAGTTATGTGAAAAAGAATAGTTTGAGATGGGGACATGACGGCTCTATGGATAGGGTCATAGTTGGCACAACATTGGTGAATGATGTATGGGAAAACATGAACTGAGGGAATGAAATACATGGGAAGGTTTGATTCCCATAACCCAAAAATATCAAAGTTGTTTCGGTAGCTATCCCTGATTTGGCAGAAGGCCTAGAGATGGTTCATGTTACCAGATAAATCTGAAAATCTTTGTCGGCCAAGGGTAAATAGTCCAAGTCTTTATGAGGTGCATTCATAGGCGCGACGTTCAGGGCTGTGGGAGCTTCCATGTCTGGTTCTTATGTTTTCAAACTGGAATTCGGGATTCTGTGGAAACAATGGACAAAACAGCAGGCTTGGGGGTATTTTATGGCAACTTCAGAATGGTTTCAACTTGAATTCGGCTCTTTTGGGTAAAATTCTCAGTGGAAAAATTGAAATTTCTGGTTCGTGGAGAGAATTGGGTAAATAACTATTTTTAGGAGGCAAACCGTGTAATTTGCAGGTTGGACGACGAACTGCAGAGCACGACACTGGAATTTCTTGGCCAGATGGTGGACTGGATGCTCGTACAGTCGTGTGGACGTATTTTGCATGGAAACAGTTTGCAGAGAAAATGGGTGAAAATGACATTTTCTCGTCAATTTAACAAAATTTGGCTTTGGCGGGGCTTTTTTGGCATTTATTGCATGGATGACATCAGAGTGATGGGACGTCCTGTCGCTTAGTGGAGGGTGGTGAGTGGTTTTCCTTGCACCACCTTTGGGGTCGAGCAGTATTAAGCGGGGAGGGAGCAAGCAACCCCAGATGGGTGACGCGTGGCAACGATACAGTGGCAAAACCACTGGTTCCCCGCACGTTAACATTTGGCGGTTATGGTGGTCACGAAATGATTGTCGACCATCGGATGGTCGGGCCCAGATTTGACGGCAGATGGGCCTTAGAGATGGCGGGAGGTTAACACTACGGGCCCGATATATTAAACCGTGTATTAAATTGTATCGGGGGAAATTTCATTGGTCTACAGGGTGTTTGTTAATTAACCCAGATGGTTAATTAATCACATATGGCGCACGGGTTTTGGGTTATTAATAAATTTCAAATAAATCTATTAATCCCCATTGTACTGTAACTATGGTCGTATTCGATCGGGACGAAAAATATTAATATTTGGGATTTTTAATGTATTCATATATAATACGGGTTTGGGAATATAGTGGGATTTATATAAATAAAGTTAATAGTTAATATGAAAAATGTAATGAACCAGCGCTAAGTTAGAAACAGTTGTCTCTCGTGTCAACTTAGGCTTTGAAGTAGAAAAGGGGTTTATATGAGAAAGGTGGCCATTTTCCCAAGTAAAATTAGGGTTTTACTTAGGCAGTCTTTATGAAATTGAATAAGTGGATTATGAGTGATATTAAGAACAGATCTTAATACTTTGGGGGAAATTAGTGAATGCTTATGGAAAAATATGAAGGGGAGTTACTCATGAAACCTTGCTTCGCGTGAGCCACTTGGAGTATAATGTCTGTCTAGTATTTGTGATAAAAGTGAAAGCTGACACTTTTGGAGACAAAATTTATCACAAGTATCATTCTGCAACACCATTGTACCTACCCTGCTTACTTGGCCTAGCATTTTTTCTTCTTTCTTTGAGTGCACTTGAACTGGGAAACCCTCATCACCTTCTTTTCTTTTCATGGTAAGCCTACCTAAGTCTGCACTTATAACATCCAAGGGCTCAAATTTAACTGTTGAGCTCCGTTGCTTCTCTTCCTATCTACCTATCTACCAAGATTGAACAGTTTGGTCAGATTTTATTCTCTATCTCTAAAACATGAAATTCAAACATGAATTAGCCAAGATTAAGCTATTTGGCCATTCATCAATAGTGGCATGAATCAACAAGCTGCACACAATCAGATTATTGTAGAAAATAAAATAGTAGTGGCATTTTGGACTTGCACACTTTCCTGGTCTGTTTTGTATTTGGGGTTCATTTCTTTCATTTTTTGACCATTTGATTCTTTTTGCCCTTTGATTTTTCTTTTAGGGCATACCCTCTTTACATTTTTAAAATTTTTTGTTTTTTGAGAATATCGAAAACCTTTGCAACTAGAAAAGGTATGAACATATTACAGAACTCGTCAATGTCAATCATGAAATATGACACCTATTGGTATAGGAGCATAATAGTGGCTCCACTTGGGGATGGCTTTCCCTGGTGGAAAGTCAAGAACAGTAGGTTAGATGGCCTTCTCCATAACTTTGACTGTGCTCTGAAATCTCCTTCTGCTGGTTGTTTTATTATATGTACAACAGTTGTACTTGTGAAGCTTAGGGCCTTCTCTTCGGGCTTCAACTTTAGCGAGTTACTATCCAACCTAAACTAATACATTACCAAAGATCAAAGTAGTGTTTCAACGTCTGACCATTAAATGGCCCTTCTTCTGTTTCTGTACCATCCAGGTTCTTCAAGAAGTAAGTATTTTTCCCTTGTAAGGCCTGGATAATAAGAGGTCCCTTCGAGAGGAAGTCAAACTTCCCACGTTTTCCTTTTTCTTCTCTCCTGGAATCCCATTTTAAGACTTTGTCTCCAAGGTAGAAATCTTCTGCCTTGGTCCTCTTATCAAATATTTTCTTTAGTTTTTCTTGTAGCACTTGGGATTTTTGGTATACCTCTTCTCTGGTGTGCTGCAAATGGATGGTTTGATTTATTCTTCTTTGAATATCATTGGGTTCCACCTGAGCTTCTTGTAGTAATTTCATCACAGGGACTCCTAAAAATGAAGGAAATACAGCCTCCATGCCATAAACCAATTCATAAGGGCTAGTTCCAATGGATCTCTTTGTAGTTAGTCTATCTTCCCATAGTGCATTTGTAAGTTTCTTGTGCAAATTTCTTGTTCTCTTCCAACAATTTCTTAATAATATTGATCAGGCTTTTATTGGAAGACTCAGCTAGGCCATTTCCTTGAGGATAATAGGCTGTGGAATGGCCTAAAGTGATATGGTATTTGTAACAGAGACTTATTATTTTCTTGGATTTGAATGCAACAACATTATCAGTTATGATCTTTTGAGGACAGCCAAATCAAGACAGTATGTTGGTTTCTAAGAATCCTATAATCACTGTGTCATTGGCTTGTGTGGAAGGAATAGCTTTTATCCATTTGGTAAAATAATTTGTAGCAGTGAGGATCCATTTGTGCTGGCCAGAAGAGGGAGGATGGATTTCCCCAATGAAGTCCAAACCCCATTGCTGGAAGGGCCTTTTAGTGGGAATTGGTCTAAGGGGTAGAGGTAAAATGTTTCTCTTGCCTTCAAAAATCTGACATTTATGGCAAGCAATGACAAATTTCTTTACATCAGTGAACAGGGTGGGCCAATAAAATCCAGCCCTCAGGATTTTGTCTGCAGTTGATTTCCAGTAAAGATGTCCATCACAGTCCTCTGCATGAAATTCTTTGAGAACTTTGTCAGCTTCATCCTTTATTAAACAATTCAATAGAATACCTTCATGATTTTTCCAAAAAATAGCATTATCTAAAATACAAAATTTTGAAGCTTTCATTTTTAAAAACCTTTTCTTTGTTCTGGATAACCCTGGAGGAGCCTGCAGGTTTAATAATACATGAGTTATATCAGCATACCAAGGTGATTCTAAGAAGGTCTGGCTAATTTGTGGAGTCGCCATCTCCTGTTCGTTATCCAGTTCATTTATATCCAAGGCTTGAAAGTTGGTTCCAGTCATGAGTTTAGCCAATCCCTGTCCTTTTATAAGCTTTGTGAGTTTTATTTCAATGTCATACTCCAATATACTAGTTATCCATTTATCTCATTTGCCTTCAATTCCATCCTAAGTCAGGATGTCTTTGACCACAACACTCGGTACATAAGCTATTATATGAGAGTACAATATATAGACTCTGAAGTCTTTAATAGCTTTCACAAGTGCATAAGCCTATTTTTCCATGATTTGATATTATAGTGATGCATCTATGAGTGCTTTACTAAAAAAGGCTATGGGTTTTTCACATCCTTGATCATCTTTTTGTAGTAAAATAGCAGCAATGGTATGTTCTGATGCAAATGAAAATATTATAAAATCTATATCAAACTTTGGACTTGTAAGGACTGGTGTTTTGGTCAAAGCCATTTTAATTTCTTCAAATGCTTGTTTGGCTTCTAATGTCCATTTAACCTTGGAATCCTTTTTTAACATATTGTTCAACAATCTAATTAATTCAGCCAAATTAGGTATGAATCTTCTTAAAAAGTTGATCTTCCCTAGGAAAGCTTGAAGTTCTTTGACATTTCTGGGGTGGGGTATTTGTAGAATGGCTTCTATTCTAGCAGGATCAATTCTGATGCCATCTTCAGAGATGATATGACCTAACAATTTGCCTTCCTCTAGACCAAACAACGAATTCTTATGATTTAATGAAATACCATACTTTCTGCATTTTAAAAACACTTATCTCAAATGATCTAAACGCTGCTGATCTGATTTAGAAAACATAGTAAGGTCATCCAGATATATGACTAGAAAATCATGAATCTCTTTTGCAAAAGCTATGTTCATTGCTCGTTGAAAGGTTTCCCCTGCATTCTTAAGTCCAAATGGAATTTTAACGTATTTGAAAGGTCCCCATGGTGTTGTAAAAGCAGTTTTTTTCTTGATCATTAGGATGGACCAGAATCTGGTTAAAGCCTGAGAACCCATCCAAAAGTGAAATCCTAGAGGCACCTACTACCCTTTGTAAAATGTGGTCCATCTTAGGTAACGAGTAATTTTCTTTCAAAGGAACCTTATTTACATTCCTTAAATCAACACACAATCTGATTTCTCATGTTTTCTTCCTAGTAGGTACTAAATTAGACACCCACTCTAAAAACCTAATAGGAGCAATTATCCTTACTTGATATATTCGTTTGATTTCTTTTTCAATTAAGGGGAGTAGTATAGGGTTAATTCTTCTGAGCTTTTGTTTAAATGGTTTTTTATTTTCCTTGAGAGGTATTGTATGTTGAATTACAGAGGTGTCATAAGATTTCAGATCTTCATAGCTCTAGGAAATAACATCCTATAATTCTTTGATCAATTCAACATATTTAAGCTTTTGCTTAGGGGGCAAAGTTTTGGACAATTTTATCATTTTTGGATTTTCTTCAGTTCCTATGTTACAGTCTTCAATGTCTTTTTTTGGAGGTTGCATCTTGGGTTTTTTTGGGATATCATTAAAATCAAAGAAATCTTCCAAAGGAGTTAATCCTTGGGGCAAGTGATTGTCTTTCAAATCAATAAGTTCAGATTCTCCTTTGAGAATATCATCAATGTTTGTTTCTTTAAGATCTTGCATTTCTTTATTGGTAAGTTTTGTTGGGTGGAGCATTTGAGTTGCACTTTCTGCTGAGATGTCTGTTTCTATTTTATCTATTTGATTAAACTCACTACCAGCATCTATGTCTATATTAGTGCTAGAAAACTCTTCCTCTAGAGTTAAGAAATTGTTAATCTAGGTATCATTGCTAAACACTTGCCAGTTCTTTACATTGTCAGGTATGGTTGGCCTATGTCTAATCTCAGCTGTGAACTGATGAACGGGTTCAAAAGGAAAGTTACAAGTGTTGGCAAAGGTTGCTAAGCTATGAGCATGTAAATTATGTTTTCTTGGAATTTTGGCAAGCTGTGTTTCAAGAAATGTATTGAGGATCTCAATTGTTGTTCCTCTGTAAGATCTTAATCTAGGATCATTTGTGAGGAAGTTCCCTTTTATCTGTTGCATGACTAAATCAGAATCTCCCAAAACTAATACCCTGATTGCCCCTAAACTTTTGATCAATTTAAGTCCTAGTAACAGGGCTTCATATTCAGCCATATTATTGGTGCATCTAAAGTTTAACCTGTAAGCATGACCTTCAGCATGATCATTTTCAAGATTGTACACCCAAATCCCAACTCCTGCCCCTAATTTGTTAACTAAACCATCAAATTCTAAGTACCAAATGATATCATGTTCATAGTTAGTATCAGGAGTCTCAGTAATCTGTTTGATAGGAGTATATGGTTTTTTAGTTTCATTTGGTTTCTCTCGTGTCTGGTATATCATTGTTCTCAGAAAATTCTTGAATTTGAAAACTGGGTTTTTCATTTGAAATTTCTTCTTGTTCAAATGCTAAAACCTTGACATTAGTTGGAGGATCAATTTCAACATTGTAGAGAATGAAGGAGTCCATGTTAGAGTGCATGGAGTAGATAGGAAAATTCTGGGGTTTTTCCTGGCTACTTACCACATATTTCATTAAAGTTTCTCGGTACAATTTTTTTGGCTGACCAAATAGTGAAATAGTAGCATAAGACATGTCCAACTGTAAAGATCCTTGAAGCTTTGCACCCCAAGACCTAGACAATAACATGCCATATTTTGGTGGAATATCAGCTACCACTACATCCATTAAAATGGTTTTGGCAGGGTATTGAACTAGTGATACACATAAATCTTTGATCAATCCTAGACATCTGACTTGGCTTGAATCAAAAGAGAATAAGTCTTTGTATGGCCTGGTAACATCTAGGTCCAAATTCTCCATTACAGATTTAGGCATTAAGTTATGAGAAGCACCAGAATCAAACATGGCATTATGAAGTATTTTATCATGTATGTTCAGACTTACATAGAAAGGAGGAATACCTCCATCTACTGATTTTCCATTTACCTCAGGTCCAAATATCAATTCAGGTTGGTCATCAAAAACATTTACTGAATCTTTGTTCTCAGAAATTTGGAGTGATCTGCTAATTTGACCTCTGTAGACATCATGTTTAGCCAATTCTGACAATGGAATAGCTATCTTTAATTTGCCTATTTTAGTCTCAAGATTGAAAGGTTTTTCAGTTTGAGATTTTGTATTTTGGACAATGGGATTCTCTTTTTCTGTTGTATTTTCTATGTTTTTCTCTTTTCCAAGAGTAGTGTTATGGGCTAAAATTGCTTGCAAGTCAATTTCTGGAGGTTCCTCCACATTTCCTTTGGGAGGAATGGAAGTGGAAGGTTGTCTGTTAGGTTGTTGATTATCTGATACATCTTCAACTATTGGATTGTTCTAGGAAGAACTTATGCAATGGGGTTGTTGATCTTAGCTTTGTTGGGTTGCTTGGTGTTTTTCTGTTTATTGGTTTCAGGGACATCTATTCTTCTGCTCCTCAGATTTTATTGCTTATGGACTTCATAAATGGCCGTATCATATCCCTCCCTAAAATCAAATGATTCACCTGACTGAGTTTGGAATTGTTTGAGAGTGTGAGCTTCTTGGTCCTCTTGGGTCAAGAAAACTCGTTGTTCATTGTTAAGACCCATTAATTTAATTTGAGTGTCTCCTGGTGGTTCATTAGAAGTTGAGGCTTCAACATAATTTTCTTGGAATCGGGGCCTAATGTTTTGGTCAGGCCCAACCTTTCCAGTATTAGGGTTTTGATTTTTTCTGAAATTTGGATTTCTCCCAGTATTGCTTGGTTGACCATCCCAAGGGGATTTTCTCTCAATCGTTTCTACTCTATCACCAAGCCTATCCATTCCTTTAATAATAGCATCTAATTTCTGTTCAAGGGCAAAAGGTTCTTCTTTGAAAGGTGTCCTCCTTTCAACTCTGGCTCTAGCTCGTTTAGAAATCAGGTTAGCGTCAACAGTGACAGTTATACTCTGCATCTCTTCTAGGTCTCAAGGAGCTCTTTCCCTAAGTTGGTATGCCATATCAGAATCAAATGCATCAGGGAATTTGATCAAGGCCAAGTTTGGAGGAGGTCTGAGATTTTGAGGAATAACATTGTAGACATTATTGAATCTGGTACAGTAATCTTGGACAGTTTCTTGGGTACCTCTTTTAAAGCCTTCATATTATGATAAAATGGGAAGAGGATCTTTTTTCTTTTCCCATCTATTCAAGAAGGTCTGATAAAGGGCTTGTGAGTCATTGATACTGTTAACAAGGAGGGCTCTAAACCATGTTCTAACATCTCCAGTAAAACTTTGAACAAATACTCTCATTCTAACATCATCATTATCAACCTCATATATTTCAAAGTAATCTGTCATTTTTTTAGTATGTTGTTGAGCTGTGTATGTGTTGGTGCCATCAAAAGGAGTGATTTTTCTTTGATAGTCTTGGGGCATAGGCCTTGGATTGGAAGGTAAGTTCAAAGGATCATATCTGTTCGCCATGATAGCAGGAATATATGTGACAGCTGGTGTAGTAAGGATGACAATGGGAATATGGATAGCAGATGGATTAGTGGAAGGGTAGCTTGAGGTGTTGATGGTGAACTTGGAGAAGCAGTAGAGAACACACAAATATTTGGTGTTTTTCCAGAGGTAAGCTCAGGTGGGATGGAGTTCTGGAGATGTCTGTCAAGGTGTGCAGTTACAACTTCAAGCTGCAAGTTTTCAATGAATATTGGATCTTGAACTGTGTGGTTTAACGCAGATTCTGAAGAGCTCACAAATGAAGATATTTCACAATACTCAGCAAAAGGTTAATCCTCAAGGTGGATCCACCTCATAGGATAGGATTTTGATTTGAATAGAGGCCAAGAAATAGCAGAATTTTCTTGGCTCTCCTGTCTTCTAAGAATCCTAGGAATCAGATTAGGATTTTCAAACACAGGTGGTGGGTTTGGATCAAGATTTGATTCAGTGTAACGAGTCCTTTCTGAAGCCAGGATTCTAAGTGTGTTATTGATTTTCTGTAAATAGGTTTGACACTACAACTCTAACAGTTTCTTTAAGAGAATTTGGATACGGGAATTGTGAAATTTCTTAAAGATTTATAGAAGGGAACTGATCAAGTATTTGAAACCAACTGTCCAATCTATAAGCTAGGCCAGAGATAGACTAAAGTAGCATTCATTTACTCCTGCAATTTGCAAAGCAAAAGCATTTCAAAGGCTACCTGGCTAACTTCAGATTCTGTATGTAACTTGTAAAGTGGATAGCAGCAACAAACAAATTATCCACGTCCCCAGTGGAGTCGCCAATGATGTTATCACTCAGGGTTTCCCCAAAGTTGTAAGAAAGGAAAGGAGGTTGAGGTAACCACAAATAAATCTTTTAGATATAGAATCTAGCCAATCTGTATCCAAAGAGGACTCTCTCTTTATGATTTAACTTTGTTTTGAAAGGTATTAGGCTAGTTATGAGGTTTAGGGGTTTTGTTTAATTTTAGGATGGTGAGATTCCATGGAGCAGTGGTGAAAGACTGAGGTTCACTCCATTGGGCTAATGGAGTCAATGAGGATGGCTTTTTGAATTATGTTTCTTAACAGAGGATGGTTCCATAGGGAAAAGTAGTCAAGCAAGGAAAAAATAAAGATTTTATGTAGATGGGATGGGTTCAAATTGGGTGAAAGGTAGTTAAGAATCTTTCAACCTATTTAAAGAGGGAAAGTGGATGATTACTGCTAAGAACAATATAAGAAATTCCTTAACAAATAATCAGCATGAAAGAAATAGGAAGCGGAGCAATTAAGAGTTACACTGCTTATTGTAATTCTGAAGAAAACACAAAGAATGATAACAGATGAAAACAGAGTGCACTGAAGCAAATTCTGAATTAATCTTTATCTTTATCATTTAGATTCTGAAACATGGGTGATATATTAGAAACCAAAAAAACTTTAAAACATAGATATAAGAGACTTATTCGTCCGATGTTTGATTCAAGAATCCCGTGGCAAGTCCTCTATTTCAATTCCTCATCCAGTGAGCACAATCAACAATTGATTCCAACAACTTTCTATTCCAAAAACTCAATGTTACAACAAAGTCCAGAAATATTCACCAACCCCAAATACTTTCGATTGGGGGGGGGTGGGGGGGGTATTTATACAGAATATCTCTCAAAATATCTCACAAAATATCTCACAAAGATAATATCTAGTGATGACTAATCGTTTTTTACAAAAGATGGAGATAAATAGTCTTGAAAACAGGGAAAAGACACATCGATGTTGTGTTGGCTGCTCCGTCTTTGTCAGATGTGCTGGAGGTAGGCCCTGTCAGTCAGTTTACAGCTGTCTTCCATTGATACTCTGTGGTGGTTGTTCCGGCTTTGTCAAATGTTCTTCAACTCTGATCTGGTACGCTTTGACCCGTATGACCCTCATTCATTTTTGTTTACTGCATCATGGTGGATGGCCTACAATTTTCATTTTACCAAAGATACCAAAGATACTAAAGATAAGTTTATAAAATTTCTAACATATTTTCCCACCATTTTTGTTCTGGTAATCTATGTCTCTGCAGCTTCCTTAAAGTTTCATCAATTTCTGTGTACCTGTAGAAATTAGGCTGAATGGTGAATAGATGCTTTACCTCATGCTCAAGGTAGAATAAGCTCTCTAAGTTGTCATAGAGCACTTGGCCAGATGGAAGTGCTTTCATTTCTGAAGTACTTGCTGATGAAGTAATTTGATCAGTAGCATATTTATTCAATTTGTGTGCATAATCTATATGTTTCATCAACCAGTTATTACTTGTTAACGGACTGGGTAGACCCTTATCCTGCAAAACTGAGAACTCTTATGTGAAACAATTAATCTCCACCTGCATTTCTTGGCATCTCCTTTCCAAATTTTGCATCAAATTTCTCTTGGTTAGAACTCTCTTGATTTCTAGAATGGTGACTGTCATGTCTGTGATTTCCAGTGCTTCCAGTTGTTCACTGGTCTTGGTGTTCAAAAAATGTATTAGCCGGTTAGCTTGTTCAGGCATCTATCCCAATAAAGCTCTTGTCTTTCGAATCTCCACTTGGGCTAGTCTTGCTAAGTCAATCTGCTCATAAATAGCTTGGATTGATTGCCACACATTATTAAGGGATTGATTGATGTTGGCCCATAAAATTCCTTTGATTTCTGCCAGAGGTTTAACCAGAGAGAGATCCTTTTCTAATGCTCTTACTTTGTTCTCTAATGTTTTAACCTCCCTTATTTTCTCTACCACATTCATCTTGGATTTGTCATAATTCTTTTCTAATTTTTCCAATTGCTCTTTTACCAGTTTCAATTCAGACACTTGTAGCTTTAATTCTTCCATGGACTTTATCAATTCTTCAATGCTCATATTAGTACTGTCACCTGGTGTTGTTGCTGTTGCTGATGTACCTGTGATGACCTCAGTTGTAGATGCTGGAACATTGGGAGCCAATGTTGTTCCAAGTGTTGAGGAGGCTGCAGCTGAGACTGTAGGAGTGATTTTAGGAGGCTGGGATGTGGATTATCCCTGCTTTTCCTATAGTGACTTTTCCAGTGCCTACTCTATATCGGTTAATATTTCATTGAGTTTCATGAGCAGGTCCATCATGTCTTCTTCTGATTTCTGTTGTACAACTTCTGCAGTCTGTGGATGCATGGAAGGAGGTAGTTTGAGCTGTTTCCTGAGGGCAGTAATGTCTTCTTCTTTCTTCTTGATCAATGCCTTTATGCCTTTAGCATCTTTGGGATCATGTCCCAGTTCAATGATAATTTCCTCCAAAGATTTTATCATGTTTTCCTTAGCCAAAGAAGCTTTCTCCAAATCTAGTTGAGCAGAGGTATTGTCGAAGGAGTTCTACAATTTATGAGCCAACATTGCTTTATCAGCCAGTGTGGAGTAGACCATCTCTCTAGTCTGTTTATGAAGCTCAATCTGGTCCATAGGATGAATATCCTTGGCTAAAACCTCCAAATTTGTCATGATATAATCAGCTGCTAACTGTGGTTGTTGCACCTTGGGATTAAAGTAACTCATGATAATTTTTCCCTCTTTAATGTCATAGGCTGACATTAATCTTTGTTGATTTGTGGGGGCCATCTTAAGATACTGGTTGTAAATTTGAAGCCATAATGGGTCGTTCCTGGCCTTTATCTTCGTGAATGTCCTTTTGATGTTCGAGGCCTGTTTGCTTTGTGGCCTAGTGGATGAAACTTCCACATTGTGTTGCCTTTCTAGTACCTGTCTGTGTGAGCTAGTTGATGTTTCTATCACCGGGAAGTCTTCTGGCTGACTACCCTTTCACCTCTTAGACTGTCTGTGGTTTCTTCAATAATTTCATCTTCAGATAAAGGATTCGATCTTTGCCTTTTTGCACCTGGTTGTTCTGTAGGTCCACTGATAGGTGTGGGGTCTTCCCTATCTCTTTTCTTGCTTCTTTCCTCATTTAGAGGAGTCTGTAATACAGGAATTTCTATTGCTTCAGTTTGGTCTGGAGGAAATTGCCCCTAACTCTGTTCTTTTGACATTGTTGGCTGGTCTGTCATTATAGGATGCTCTGTGGTATCTACCTCTTTTCCCTTTGAATTCCTTGTGACTGTTGTGCTGGTTTTTTGTGCAGGCTGATGAGAAGTTCCAGCAGAGGATGTTCCAACTCCTGATTGTTGAGGTAGCTTGAAAGATACATGTCCAAAAGAGTCCAGGTCAAGGGTTTTTTCGAGATTTTTCATAGTTTTTTCCATCTTTTCCTGTTCACTAACGTCTTCTATTAAGGTCCCTTCTAACCATTCATCCTGATTTGCATACTATTCAATTTCTGGGATCCTATGATGTACATAAACTGACAACTTGTTTCTTATCCTTTTGTCACTTATTAAACTATTTGGGTCATATGGCACCCACCAAAAGCTCTTCTTTAATTTAAGGTGTTCTTCTAATATCTTCACAACATCTTTCCATGCATCCCTAGAATTGATCACATAAGGGCCTAACTGGTTTTTTATCCTTAGCTGAGCCTTTTTATTTGCATTACAAAAGTGGGTTAAGTCTGCACTGATAATCTACCTGAAATATTCTAGTGCAAATAATCTCATAGGCACATATTTAGGCAGCTTAAAAGGGCACAACTCACAGCCATATATTCTGATCTCTGTGTGATTTTGGTACAGGTACCAGTCACCTATCCTGTATTGTTTAGAGAGCTGCAGAAACTTTTTCATATCACCAGAGATCCTAGGAGGGGGAGATCCTATTAGCAGAGTGGATGATTTATGCACAAACAAGTCAATGAATTCATCATAGATATAAGGGCACTCAAAGGTATTATGGAAGACTGAGGTCCAGAAGATCACAGACCTTCGATTTCCCTTTGGGTCCAACATTCTGATGGGGAAGGAAAAACTATCTGGATGATAATATAACAGAAGGTGGTATATGAAATATGTGTACTTGAAGACTCCTTCTCTATCTAGGTTTAAGAATCGATCATGGATTTTGTTGGCAATGAAAGTGGCATAATCATATTTGACAGAAGGGGGTTGTCCAGGAGTAAAAATTAACAATAGAACTAGGGTGATCTCATCAACATACTCACTGGTATTAAATCTCAAGATCAGGGATACCATGTCAACAACAAGTCTGCCAATGTCAGTGAACCAGGTCTGCAGATAGGGAGGTGGGCCTGTAGGTTGATGCTTTGGTAGCATGAACATATGAGCAATACGGGTTATCTCTGAGCTGGATAATTGAGGAGCTTTCTCAAGTAGATACCCCATGGAAAGACGAGCCAGGGGCTCAGTGGAATGGCACTGTATCATTTCACTAATAGATTCAGCAGTTATGTGAAAAATAATAGTTTGAGATGGGGACATGACGGCTCTATGGACAAGGTCATAGTTGGCACAACATTGGTGAATGATGTCTGGGAAAACATGAACTGAGGGAATGAAATACATGGGAAGGTTTGATTCCCATAACCCAAAAATATCAGAGTTGTTTTGGTAGCTATCCCTGATTTGGCAGAAGGCCTGGAGATGCTTCATGTTACCAGATAAATCTTTAATTTGAAAATCTTTGTCGGCCAAGGGTAAATAGTCCAAGTCTTTATGAGGTGCATTCATAGGTGCGACGTTCAGGGCTGTGGGAGCTTCCATGTTTGGTTCTTGTGTTTTCAAACTGGAATTCAGGCTTCTGTGGAAACAATGGACAAAACAGTTGGGTTGGGGTCTTTTATGGCAGCTTCAAAATGATTTCAACTTGAATTCAGCTCTTTTGGGTAAAATTCTCAGTGGAAAAATTGAAATTACAGGTTCGCGAAGAGAATTGGGTAAATACCTGTTTTTAAGAGGCAAACCATGTAATTCACAGGTTGGACGCAAACTGCAGCGCACGATGCTGGAATTTCCTGGCTGGGTGGTGGACTGGATGCTCGTATAGTCGTGTGGACGTATTTTGCATGGAAACAGTTTGTAGAGAAAATGGGTGAAAATGACATTTTCCCGTCAATTTAACGAAATTTGGATTTGGCGGGGCTTTTTTAGCATTTATTGCATGGATGATGTCAGAGTGATGGGACGTCCTGTTGCTTAGCGGAGGGTGGGGAGCGGTTTTCCCCGCACCGCCTTTGGGGTCGAGCAGTATTGAGCGGGGAGGGAGCGAGCACCCCAGATGGGTGACACGTGGCAATTGTACAGCAGCAAAACCACCGGTTCCCCGTGCGTTAACGTTTAGTAGTTATGGTGGTTGAAAAATTATCGTCGACTGTCGAATGGTCGGGCCCAGATCTGACGGCAGACGGGCCTCAGAGATGGCAGGAGGTCAACACTGCGGGCCCGATATATTAAACCATGTATTAAATTGTATCAGGGGCAATTTCATTGGTCCGCGGGGTGTTTGTTAATTAACCCAGATGGTTAATTAATCACATATGGCACATGGGTTTTGGGTTATTAATAGATTTCAAATAAATCTATTAATCCCCGTTGAACTGTAACTATGGTCGTATTCGACCGAGACGAGAAATATTAATACTTGGGATTTTTAATGTATTCATATATAATACGGGTTTGGGAATATAGTGGGATTTATATAAATAAAGTTAATAGTTAATATGAAAAATATAATAAACCAGTGCTAAGTTAGAAACAATTGTCTCTTGTGTCAACTTAGGCTTTGAAGTAGAAAAGGGGTTTATATGAGAAAGGTGGCCATTTTCCCAAGTAAAATTAGGGCTTTACTTAGGCAGTCTTTATGAAATTGAATAAGTGGATTATGAGTGATATTAAGAACAGATCTTAATACTTTGGGGGAAATTAGTGAATGCTTAGGGAAAAATATGAAGGGGAGTTAGTCATGAAACCTTGCCTCGCTTGAGCCACTTGGAGTATAATGTTTGTCTAGTACTTGTGATAAAAGTGAAAGCTGACACTTTTGGAGACAAAATTTATCACAAGTATCATTCTGTAACACCATTGTACCTACCTTGCCTACTTGGCCTAGCATTTTTTCTTCTTTCTTTGGGTGCACTTGGACTGGGAAACCCTCATCACCTCCTTTTCTTTTCATGGTAAGCCTACCTAAGTCTGCACTTATAACATCCAAGGGCTCAGATTTAATTGTTGAGCTATGTTGCTTCTCTTCCTATCTACCTATCTGCAAAGATTGAATAGTTTGGTAAGATTTTATTCTCTATCTCCCAAACATGAAATTCAAACATGAATTAGCCAAGATTAAGCTGTTTGGCCATTCATCAATAGTGGCATGAATCAACAAGCTGCACACAATCAGATTATTGTAGAAAATAAAATAGTAGTTGCATTTTGGACTTGCACACTTTCCTGGTCTATTTTGTCTTTGGGGTTCATTTCTTTCATTTTTTGACCATTTGATTCTTTTTTCCCTTTGATTTTTCTTTTAGGGCATACCCTCTTTACATTTTTAAAATTTTTTGTTTTTTGAGAATATGGAAAACCTTTGCAACCAGAAAAGTTATGAACATATTACAGAGCTCGTCAATGTCAATCATGAAATATGACACTTATTGGTATAGGAGCATAACACCTAGGTCATGCCAAAAGTTCATTTCTCCAAATTGGCACATAACTTGTGTTGTCGCAGTGTTTGGAGAACCTGTCGGATGTGGTGGAGGTGCTCTTCCCAACTCTGGCTAAAGATCAAGATGTCATCCAAGTATACCACTACAAATGAGTTGGTGAATGGCCACAAGATGTCATCCATTACCCTCATGAAGGTTGCAGGAGCTTTCGTCAATCCGAAAGGCATAACCAACCATTCTAAAAGGTCCTCCTTGGCTTTGAAGGCAGTCTTCCACACACCGGAGGGTTCAATTGGTACCTGGTGATATCTTGACTTCAAATCGATCTTGCTAAAATATTTTGCCCCCTTTAGTTGGTCCAAGAGGTCATCAATCCGTGGGATTGGGTACCTATTATGGACAGTGATCTTATTCAGCGCCCGATAGTCAATACAGAGTCTCCAAGTCCCATCCTTCTTCTGTACCAACATGATCGGGGTCCTGCAGGGTGATGAACTCGGACGGATGTGACCTTTTTGCAGTAGCTCCTGAATATGCCTCTTGATTTCATCATTCTCCAGAATAGAGTGCTGATAGATTGGTCCATTGGGAAGAAGTGCACGTGGGGTCAGATCAATGGAGTGCTTGACTTAAGAGTGCAGAGGAACCCCTGCGGGGGATGTGAAGATGTCCTCGTACTCCTCCATGACCTTGTCCATCTATAGTTGTCGTGTAGAGGGGCCCTGTTTGGAGGTCATGGCCATCATCTTCTTCTTTTCTTGAGAGCGTATCATCAAGAAAACAAATTTACTGGTTTTGGAAATGAGCTTACTGCATTCCTTTACAGTAACCAAAGAAATGGCGGTAGGCAGTGCTACTTCTGGTATCCTGTACAACTTATTTCCCAAAGTAACAATAACAACACGAGGCCTTGATTCATACATAGCATGTCGCTTCCACAAGTATGGTTGTCCTAATAACACATCACAAACTTCAAGGGGAGCAATGTCACACAATACCTCATCCGTGAAGGGCTTCATGTTGTATGGAAGGCAACATTGTTGGCTCATGTGAAGATCCCGTCCTTGGTGCAGCCACCCGATGGTGTATGGTTGTGGATGTGCTGTGGTTGGTAAGCCCAGCTACTTCATGACCTCTGCCAAAATGAGGTTCTTTTGGCTCCCGCTGTCAACAATGAACTGTAGCGGGGAGCCCTCTACCCACATCTGGGAGTGGAAGAGATGCTCCTCCTCCTATGAATCTTCGGGTTCCTCCTTCTAGATCTTCGTGGTGGCAACGGTGGCGTTGGGCTCCGCATCGATAATCTGCTTCCCTTTGTCATTCCCCTTATCGGGTTCTGACTCAAAGTCAGACCATGCATCTGATTTGAAACCTTTAACTCGGCCACTAGTGACTGCTTGTCCCGACACTCACTCTTGTTGTGAGTGGAGATCTTATGGAACTTACACCATTTTCCTGTGTCCTTTTTCAGCTTCACGGCACTGTTCTTTGCTTGCAGCTTTGGCAGGTTGTCTTGGGCCGCCCTGCCTTGGCTTTGTCCTTTGTTCTGTGGTTTGGGGGCACCTTTCCCTTGTTTCGGATTTGCAGACCCAAAGTCTTGCTTCTTCTATTTAAACTTTTGCTTGACCTTGATGGCATATCGATATGCTGTGCCGAGTGAGGAGATGTTCAGGAATTCTATTTCTTCCTGGATATACTTGTGTAGGCAGCCACGGTATTTGAGTACCAAATGCTGCTCTGTATCCTTGATACCCAACTTTGTGCGAAGGGGATGGAAAATATTGGTAAACTTCGGTATGTCTTGGTCCCTTCCCTGCCGCAGTGTGGTCCACTATATGTATTGATCCTCATAGCTTCCGACAGGGTAGTACTGCTCCTTGATGGCATCCTAGAATGAATTCCAAGTCGGTGCAACTGAAAATAGTGAGCTTGTACTTTCATCCTTCTGCTCGCAGTAGGTTTCCCACCAATCCTTGACTCAGGGGGCTGCTTTGAGAAGAGAAAAAAAATCTTTTCCTGACTGGAAAAATCAGGAACAAAAAAATAACCCTCTAGCACATTTACCCATTTATCGACGACATCTGCGTCTATTTGACCCTCAAATATGGGGATTTCAAAATTAACTTGTACCTTAAATGGTGTGGTGTTTCTAGAGTTGCTGTTGGAAGCTGATGCGTTGCCCCTGGGTAGCCGCTAAAGGATCTGGGAAAAGTTGTCCATCATTGCATTCCTTTGTCGCTCGAGGGCTTCTTCGAGCAAGATTTTGATAGGATCTCCTGCCCCCTCTTCTTTATTTTCATCTGCCATGGGAGGCTGTCAGGATTTGCGAGGCTGGTCTTGCAAAGGTTTAACCATTTCAAACCATAACTCCTTATATCCCGACCTCGTTGGGGAAATGCAAAGAAAAACAGAGAAGAAAAGCAAACCACTCTGATATCACTGATCCAGATTTAAACAAGAATGAAACAAATTATAGAGATAACCATAAACATAGAGATGTAGCAGAAATAATACTTCATTTCATGAATATAAAGTACTGAAATATGCTTACAAACAGGAATGGAAATAAACCAGCTAGGGCGATGGTAGCTTATCTCTGAGAAGAGATGTGGCAGCTACATGCCTCTGAATTGTCTTACAATGAGGCTCAAGGGCCTTTTTATTATTGAACAATATGAGAAAACCCTAAACAACCAAAACCCTAACCCGAGTTTGATGTAACACCAAGAGTTTGTGGGCCCCGTTGGGGTGAGTTGGACAACCAACTTCTCGGGGTCGCGAATTGGTCATATTATCTCTGTTTGACGTGCATGATAGCCCATTAGAAATATATCTCTGAGGACTACGACGGAAAAGACAGTTTTAGATAGAAAATCGTTGCGGGTAGATTACCCAAAAAACGTCGTTTAGGGCCTCAAAACGGCTCCGGAAGTTTAGGACCCGAAAAACTGCTAAAAATAGTAAACTGTGCTATAATTAAGGAAACTGAAAAAATGAAAGAAGCACTGGTGGGGATCCAAGTGGAATTAGTGGGTGGCCACCAATATCCACTTGGATCAGGAATGCATTTGGTTTTCTATGTTTTCAATAGTTTGAAGAGGATTCATGCTTTCTTCATGCCCTCCTCAACTCCTAAGTTGTCTTAAACTACCATCTCAATCCATTTCTAGTACATAAACCCTTGTCTACCTCACCCTCACAGAACATGACTGTATCCCTGACTTGATTTCTCGGACCCAATCTGCCTTCTCCAATTGATCCAACAACAAAATTCTAAAAATCAAACCAGAAACCCTAGAGCTACTATACCTAGCCTAAAATCTAAATTTTTCAAGTCATCTTCGTTGAGATTGACAAGGAGAGAGCCCTCTCTCGACCTGGTAGGGCTAGCTACCAGGTTAAGCATGGTTTTTGGTTATCCTAAGATTGCCTCCCTTCGGCCTGAGGTCGATCTAGGATCTAACAGTTTCTTCATCTAAATTGTTCATCTTTGCTCTCGTCAAATTATAATTCAATCTCTCAATCAAATCTTCTAAGTTTTCATCCTCTCTTTGCATCATTTTGAACACGTCATCTTTATGATTGGTAGGCATACAATAATCCTAGTATCTATCCAAAAATTCCTTTTTCATGTCATTCCATGTTCTAATGGATTGAGTGACTAACCCCATGAACCATTTCAATTCAGCCCCTTTTAGTGTTGAAGGAAACAATTTGAGTTTTTGAGAGTCTTCTAGATAGTCATAAGTTCTGCACAAGACTTCAAACTCAAACAAAAATGTTTCAGGGTCCTTACTTCTCAACCCATAGAATTTTAGGAGGACAGATGGTGAGATATTTTTCATTATGGTATGTGTTTCCTCATCCACTATAGGGAATCCAAAAGAGTTATCTACTTCCCTATTTCCTCTGCCTCCTCCATTATTTCCTCTATCTCCTCCATTGTTTCCTCTACCTCTCCCTCTATCCCCTCCTCCAAATAGTGAGAATTCTCCATCTTGTTCTTCTTCTACCATTATAGTTTCTTCAAAGTCAGTATAGGGTTCAACCTGCAAGGTTATTCCCTCCTCCTCTAGTTCTTTTATTAATGGATTATGGGAGAGAGTTTCTACTTCTTCTTCATCACTAGGTATTCCTAATTCTTCAACTACAATAGGATCTCCTGTGGAGGTGAAAAAGGTTATCCCTGCTGTTGGAGATTCAAAATTTTGCTCTCATAAGGATATTTTGGTAGATGAAGTAGGAGAATCTTCTGATTGAGTTTCTACCCCTTGAATTCTAGGAACCCTATGGATGGGAGTATGAGTCTGGGATGGAGGTGTGCCTTTTCTAACTCTTGGTGGAGTAGGTGGTGTTGTAGGAATCAAACTTCTGCCCCTAGCTATAAATATACCCCTAGAGTCTCTTTCTCTATGCATGTCATTATTTTGTTTTGTTGTTTTTTTTTTTTAATTTAAGATGTAAGGCTATCTAGATACACTTCCCGAGCAATGACACTAAAATGTTTGGTCAATTTAGTGTCCTAAATTGCTCTACACAAATTATCAATTTGGGTATCGTAAACTGATGAAGTGTAGTGCACTGTTTGTGCTAGATGACCTTTCTTACTTCATTGTTTTTGTGTTTTATGTTGTTTTGGGGATTTTTGATCCTTTAATCCCTAATGATTTACAATGTACTTATCAAAATCTTAAATATAACTTCTATAAAGACTGCTAAGAACCTAAAGAAATGAGAACTAAAAGAGCTTAAGTAAGATTTGGAAGCAAAGTTCACTCAAGAAATGAAAACAGAGTTTCTATTTCTAATCATATCATTATTTCCAAATCATGATCTTATAAACTAAAAAGTAAAATTGAAACTATTGTTTATTTAATTACAAAAACAAGACTAAAAGAAATACTGAAAACTGAAAGTGAAATTGCAACTATTGTCTAATCTATTACAAGAACAAAACTAAATGAAATACTAACACTGAAAATGAAATTGCAACTAATGTCTAATCTATTATGGACATAAAAATAAATGAAATATTATAAACTAAAAGTGAACTTGCAACTAATGTCTAATCTAAATGAAGTACTTGGTTACTTTGCCTCTCAATTTTGGGAGAAAAACCTCCTTGTGATGGCATTTTGAGGAATTATGTGCTTCATTATTCTAAAAGAAGATAAATGAAAAAATGCAGAAAAGACTCATTGCATGAATGAAGTATTCAACCACTTAGTTTCATATGAGTTATCAACTAGAAGGGCTCTTTAGAAACATTTATCTACACCATGAGTCAATAAACTAGTAACAAAATGGCAAGAACTGTAATGGCACTAATCGGTCTAATTGAAAGCTTAAAGACTAGTGAAACAGTAAATGAAACAAACTACACTATAGTACTAAATTTAAATTTCTAACTACTGATAAAAACTAGAAAGAAATTAAGCAAAGAGAAGCTATTTTGTACTGGAAGAAGCTATTCTGCATTAGTAACAAAATGATAAAGATTACATTATAGACATAGTTAGTATGAAAAATGGTTATGAACACTATGGAAGAAATGATGAATTTACAATTAACTAGAGAAGATGAAACAAAATGAAATAAAACCTCAGTCAGTGCAGGGGCCCTTTGCAACTGATCAGGTTATGCATACTTAATCAAAACTCCAAGAAACTCCTTCACATATCCATGAAACTTGCGGTCTTCATATTAAAAAAAACACAGGAAATGAGTTTTCAAAATTACATAGAAGTAGTCTGAGCTTAATACATGAGGAAATTCAAACTTGTTCTGAGTTATTTACACAGGTATTTATAAGAAAATTATGCAATTGTTTGTGGAGAAAAATAAGCTACAACCAAAAACACATAGCAGACATGCACACAAAATTTTCTTCCTTGGTTGCTGGAGACATAAATCTAAGATGATGGATGTTGGATTTGGTTGCACAGATGGCTGTTGGAGTTTGTGAGTTTAGGAAGTTGTTTTGGATCCCATCACTGTGAAACGTGTTGATTATCCACAAAACAACGTCCTGTTGCCTTCGGTCTTCTACGTTTGACTTCTCCATTGACCGGAGTCTTGTACCATCTTCCTTGTCGACCTAGGCGAGGTGAATAGGACATGATCCATGTCATGATGATTTCCAAAATGCCCATGTAATTATTTTCTCCTTCTGACACCTCGAACCTGTTAAAGCATGGAAGTAGCTGCGGAAGAACCGATTAGCTGCAAAATAGGTTGCCTTCCGTAGCTAAAAGGCTAAAACTTATTCAAATAGCAAAACATAAAAGCATAACATGCAAATCACTAAAATGTTCTCCTTAAGGAAATGTATATTGGTTATTGATGATAGGGATGCATTTCTTCATGGAAAAGCAAAGAAAAGGGATGAGAAGAGTTGCTAAGGAAAGGGAAATTTTGAGGCTCAACAGTACCCTAAGAGCACAACTCTTATCTTGACAACATACACAAATGTAGACTGAGTAGGAATCATTAATGATCAGAAGAGAACCATTGGGATTAATTCATTCTTCATAGGATATTGTCTTGTATCATGGATAAGCAAGAAAAAATCATTTAATATATCTCTCTCCATGGCTAAAGCCGAGTATATAACAGCAACAAATTAGTGCACACAAATAATATGGATGAAGGAAGCATTGAAGTATGTCAAAATAGAAACAAATCGACATATCACCATCTACTATGACAATATAAGTGCCATCAGTGTCTCAAAAAATCCAGTCACACATTTGTTGAAAATAATACTGAGAGGGGGGGTGAATCAGTATTATCTAGTTCTTTTACCAAATCTTCCTTATTTACACTTTGAATTATTTTTGCATATCAGTTCCATAAAAGAATGAGCATGAACAAGAAAAAATAGACAGTCACATCAAAGAACACCAGATATAAGGTGGAAACCCAATGTGGGTGAAAACCACCTGCTACAATATGTCTCTATCTTCTTTCAAATTAGAAACTCGTTTTACAATGGTCTTGTACTGGTGCAGTCCTTTACCAGTACGCCGCAGGTTGCAACCTGCAGAGAGCTACAACTCTCTCTCGTTTTCCAGTCTCTCCTGGAAGGGAGCTATAACCCCCTACCTCTTTTCTTTCAAGGACCACTTTTCATAAATTTTCAAACTGGATCCATAAACATCAAATGATCATCAAGTACCAGTAAGTCACCCAGATAACCAGATCCACAATAACAGTAAACTAAACACAGAACACCTTATCAACAAAAAATCAGTCAACA